>CM046864.1:27624919-27835205 GCA_025617745.1 Heliocidaris erythrogramma
TATCCATGATGGTGGAAAGAAGCTGACGCTACCATTAGATGTGGTGACAGAGGCCAGCAGCTAGGACAAATTGAATGCCTGATAGATACTGGTTCAACTTGCAACGTGTTGTCATACAGGGAGGTGTGTGAACTGGAGAATACAGGACAACCTTGCATCGCCCCGAGCAGGTCCAGAATCAAATTGTTGAATCATAGCATCATTCCAGTACTAGGAGAGAAAACGTACACTTGCAGGTATGGCAGCAAGCAACATAGTGTTACGTTTAAGATTGTTGGTGTGCAGCACATGCCCCTCTTGTCTAGCAAGACATCCATCGATATGGGATTGATCACAGTCAATAGTGCGATGAAGCCAACTTCATGGAAGACCATGCAATCATTGATGACTACGCAGATGTCTTTGATGGTCTAGGATGCCTGCCAGGTGACTATGATATGGAGATCGACTCATCCATCCCTTCAGTAAAGAACTTAGCCAGGAAGGTGGCAGTGCCTCTGAAAGGAGAACTGAAGCTGAAGCTCGATGAGTTAGAGCAAAGAGGCATATTGAAAAAGGTGTCTGTACCTACAGACTGGGTCAGTAACACAGTCTTGGTCAAGAAACCGGGCAAGCTGAGAATCTGTATTGACCCACGAGATCTGAACAGAGCCCTAAAGAGACCTCACTACCTCATGCCTACGATGGATGATATCCTGCCAAAGCTAACAGAAGCTAAGGTGTTCTCTGTGCTAGACGCGAAGGACGGATTCTGGCAGGTGAAGCTGACAGAGAAAAGCAGTTTCTTAACAACATTCGCAACACCATTCGGTCGTTATAGATGGACTCGTATGCCCTTTGGCATATGCACTGCACCTGAAGAGTTTCAAAGACGGCAACATGAAGTCATAGAAGGCTTGAGTGGTGTTGATGTTGTGGCAGATGACTTCTTAGTATACGGCAGTGGTGCTACACATAAAGAAGCCCTGGCAGACCACGACAAGAATCTCCGGAATTTCTTGGCAAGGGCGAGAGAAGTCGGGCTGACTTTGAACAAGAAGAAGCTGAGACTACGCCTGAGTGAAGTGCCATACATGGGACATCTACTGACGAGTAATGGTCTCAAACCAGATCCTGAGAAGGTGAAGGCTGTAGTGGAGATGCCAGCTCCTACGGACAAGAAGGGAGTTCAAAGGCTACTTGGAAGTGTAACATACCTGTTCAGATTCCTGCCTAGACTAGCAGACGTAGCTGAACCTTTGAGAAGGCTGACAGACAAAGGTATCCACTTCGAATGGAGAGATGACCACGAGGAAACCCTCAATGAGCTAAGAAGGCTTCTGACAGAAGCTCCAGTCTTGAAATACTACAATCTCAAGGACGAGGTGACAATCCAGTGCGATGCATCGGAGAAGAGGCTTGGAGCGGCATTGCTCCAGAATGGACAGCCTGTCTCCTTCGCATCAAGGGCCTGACGAAAACTGAGCAGAACTATGCTCAAATAGAAAAAGAGTGCCTAGCCATTGTGTACTCTGCAGAGAAGTTTGATCAGTTCATCCAGGGAAGGAAGGTGACCATTATGACAGACCACAAACCCTTGGTGCCAATATTCAGCAAGGCTTTGCACAGTGCCCCAAGCGCCTCCAGAGAATGCTCTTGAGAATGCAGAAGTATGATATCGATCTGACATACTGTCCAGGGAAGGATATGTTGATTGCAGACTGGTTGAGCAGAGCTTACCTGCCTGACACAGGGAGCCCCGACAGGATCTATGATGAGATCGAGCAGATCAACCAGACAGATTATGTCAGGATACGCGATGCCACATCTCTACAGATACAGAAAGAGACGTTGAGAGACCCTGCTCTACAAACTTTGACATCCATTGTGATGAATGGATGGCCTGAACAGAGAGATGAGGTGCCCGTGGTGGTGAGAGGCTATTACCAGTTCCGGGATGAGATAACGGTACAGAATGGTGTTCTGTACAAGGGCATGAAAGTTATCATACCGACCGCCATGAGAGCCCTGATGCTGAACAGGGTGCACAGCAGCCACCTAGGGGTTGATGCCTGTGTTCGACGAGCTCGAGATGTCCTCTTCTGGCCGGGCATGCAGTCGGAGGTGAGAGAGAAGGTGACACAATGCAGCACCTGCAATGCTTTTCAGGCAAAGCAAAAGAAAGAACCGATGATGTCGCATGAGATTCCAGACCGACCTTGGAGTATTGTGTCGCAGGACCTCTTCACATTCCAGAACGAGAACTACCTCATTACTGTCGACCACTACAGTGACAGTGAAATAGACAAAGTGACAGGCGACACAAGGGCAGCAGCGATTGTGGCATGCACCAAAGGCCACTTTGCCAGGTATGGACGTCCAGACAAGGTGATTACTGACAACGGGCCCCAATTTGTGGCCAGAGAATATGCTCAGTTTGTTGCAGACTGGGAAGTTGAGCATATCACATCTTCACCATTGCACGCACAAAGTAATGGTAAAGCTGAATCTGGAGTGAAGATAGCTAAGACACTCCTGAAGAAAGCTGCAAAGCAAGAAGAGGATGTCCAGTTAGCAATACTGGATTGGAGAAATACGCCAGATGACAATGGTGCCAGCCCAGCACAGAAAATGATGGCACGAAGAACCAATACTCTACTGCCTACCCCTGAAGCACTCCTCAAACCACACGTAGTAGGCGGAGTACCACAACACATCAGTCACAAGAAGCAGCTGGCCAAGAAATACTATGACCAATCAGCAGCTCCACTTCCCGAGCTAGAGATTGGGCAACAGGTCCGCATCCAACCTAAGCGTCATGGTATGGAGTGGGGCCGAGGAGTCTGCAAGGAGAAGGTTGGTCCAAGGTCATACTTGGTCCATACAGAAACTGGTCAGATGTTAAGAAGGAATCGGAGGTTCTTGAGATCAACTGAAGAACCGCTCGTACCAGAACCACAGACCACTGAGACAGCGAGCCCACCAGTGCAAAACAGCTCTGAAGACGCTTCTACATTTCAGCCACTGGGTGAAAAGACGCGGCAGCAATCATCATACGCCGAGGCAGCTGCAAGACCCGTTGAATCGCGTGGAGAAATATCCGCAAGCAGCTCTCCAGGAAGTAAGCCGATGAGCCCTGGTCGCATAACAACGCAACAGTCCAACTGGCCGACCAGATCTACTAGAACCAGGAAAAGCATCCAGATGCCGGCTAAGTATGACCAGTTTGTTAGCAAGTAGGACAAACCAAATTGATAGACTTGTTAAACACAAAACAAGAAGAGTATATAAGCTTTTAATGGGAACCAAGATATTTTCCCTCGCGTTTTCATTTTGATAGTTTGATGCCAAAGTCTGGCATATAGGACAGTTATACTGTTTGATAGTTCAGCGTTTTATGTTAATAATTTGCGTTCGAGAGACAGGAAGCTACCATGGACTGTGTTTTGATTTGGCGACACAATTTATTCTTCGCGATAGAAGATCCGTTTGTGAAGGACTTAAACACTTGAAAGGATTTTGAACGACAAATTTGCGCACATTGAACGTTCAACTCATGATTCTCTTGTGAACATTGAACTCAGTGACTCAACAAAGGAACAAAAGACTCTTATGTTCATTTTTTTCACATGCTCATCGTTTTATTCAATATGTTTGGTATCACAGAATGTAATGTGATTGGGATACAGGAATTCAACAAACTGGTGTTTTGGACTTTCAAAAGGGGAAAGGAAGAGAGAAATATGATAGAAAGCCTCAAACAAAATTTAAAAAAAACTAAAAAAAAAAAAAAAGAAGAAAAAAATACTATTCTTTTGTTTTTTATAAGGAAGGGAGATGTTATGGGACTATTATGATTTACCGATATATATCCCGATCACAAGTATCGATACCTGAGAAGGCAGATCGTGAAAAGCAATAACATGATACTCTCAACATACAATACGTCTCAATCTCGTCATTCTGAGTGAAACACTCCCCACATGCCACACAGCAACCGCTAGTGCCGGACCAACACAGCACGGAGCAGGGAAGGAGGGAGGGAGCTAAGACAGGTAGGTACTTTATTTCGTAGATAAGAGAATCACGCGTGATTCTCATGATCTACATCAATAAACTACCTACCTGTCTTATTTATAATATGCTAGACCAGCACTGACAAGGGGAGGCGTCCGGCACACCACCTTCCCCCGAAAACGGTAAGCGCACCACTAGGGAACCTGTCGCCGCAGCAAGAGCCGCTTGCGAAAAAGCAGACTCCGATGCGGAGACATCCTACAGGTAAAAAGAAAAAGAGGAAGGCGAACTCCAGAAGACTGCCTTCTGAAAATCCTCTACCATGACACCCTGAAACAGGGCCCAAGAAGTACTAACACTCCTGGTATCGTGAGCACGGGGAGACACCCCCGGCACAAGGGCTTCCGGTCAACGGACTTGATAGCCTCCACCAACCAGCGGAAGACCGAGTCACTGGAAAAGGTCCATACGGAGCCTTGAGCGAGATAAACAGTTGGTCGGATGTGCTTAGCTTAACTAATAAACCATTAAAGAGCCCTGACCGGGCACCAGACCTTGTCCTCCGCCACACCGGAAGATCGGACAAGGGTAAACCACAACATCAACCGACCCCGAAGAAAGCGATTGAATCTTGGCAATGTAGGAAGCCTTGGGGACCAAGCGCACACCGCCGCGTTCACAACGGATATGCCCTGAGGCAATGGATAATGCCTGCAGGGCACTCCGCCTTTGACCAAAAGCACTGGTCAAAAGAAACGCTGTCTCGATAGACAAGTCCCACAGCCACGCCGTAGCCATGGGCTCAAAGGGAGCCAGGCTAGGCTAAGCACCTTCAGTGCCAAAGGAAGACTCCAGGCGGCAACAACCTCCGAGATGGAGGTCACTTCCGAAAAAGGAACGCAAGAGCCTGGACAAAAAAAAAGGGAGCATTAGAAATGCCGAGAACCGTCCTGGAAACCCTTGTGGACCATCGCCGACCGGTAGCCCCTGAAGGTGGAAAGGGCCCGGTCGAAAAGGTGGAAAGGAAGTCAAGAGATGAACTTCGCAGCCCTCTCGGAAAGGCCTCGCCTCGCGGACCGTTTCCCCGAAAATGGCCAGACAGTCAGGCTGAGCCTGGAAGGCAGAATCCCGGAGAGAGGCTGGCGCAGGAAGTCCGGTTGGCAGGAGAGCAATCTCGGATGACCTGCCAGGAGCTCCACAAAGTCCAGAACCATGGCCGCTTGGGCGAGCAAGGGGCGATTAGGGCCAAAGCTGGGCCGTTAAAAAGTTCAGAGCTCTGGAAAGCGTCCCCCTTGCAAGGCCGCGAAAGTAACATTGTCCGCCTACATAAAGATCGCCCGGCCGTGTACGCGTGAAAGAAAGTGGGCAAGGGCCAGCATCACCGCCCTGAACCATAGAAAGTTAATGTGAGGGAGGGGAGAGGGGTGAGACCACTCCCCTGCAATAGTCTTCCCGTGACAGACTCCGCCCCATCCCAAGAGGGAGGCGTCGGTAGTCACAGAAATCGACGGTTGGAGCGTCTTCAGGGGCTTGTCCTGTGAGAGGAAGGAGCAGGGGTTCCATGCTTCCTTGCAGGTACTACTACGCACGACACCACCCGGGTGAGCAGGCGTGGTGCCGGTCTCAGGCCGAAAGGCAGGGCCTTGTACCTATAAAACTTGCCCGCCAACCGGAAAACCAGAAGGTCCCTGGAGGTATATAGGGCCCAGACCGCAGGCCGAAGACGAGGCAGGACGGGAGAGTCTCCATCCTGAAAGATACAGAAACCATTTGGAGAATCCGTCCTTTCCAAGTTCAGAATTATCCAGAACTTTCCCGAGCGTCCCTTGTTAAGAGGGGGCAAGGAGACCTTAGCACATCGCTTGTTAATGGGTTGGCCAGGTGAATTCGAAACCTGCTCGAACCACTGCCGGGACGAAGGCATCGGCGGCGATGACTGCCCAGGCTGAGTGAAAGCCGAAAGGCGGCAACCCACCTGCCCTACGTTCCCGATTAGCGCTCTGGGCAAGGAGCCCCTACGACCCTTGAGGAAAAACCGCGGCCCCAGCCAGTCTGGCCGCACTGGCCGCGGGAGGAGCCTCGCTGAGGCCCACCTTGTAAGTGCCCGCCGGCAAAAACGCGGGCTCGGGGAGGCTGCGAGACATAGGACGGGCCCGAGAAGTCACAATCACCGTCCTGGAGAGCGGGGCAAAACCCCATACTGGAAAACAGCCACGAGCGGGGTGCCCGGAGGAGGAGAACCTTCCTCCCTCCTAAAGTCCGCTTCCTGTCAGCAGCCTCCCTATCTAAAAGGTCTGACAATTGACCAGCGAACAGGAAAGGGCCCTGAACGGAACGCCCTTACCAGTCAGCTTCGGAGCCGCCTCCGAAAAGGCCTGAAGCGCCCGGGACCGGCGATGTCTCGTAGCATAAAAGGCCGAGCGCGTGGACTGCGACCATAAGAGCTCTCAGAGGCTCAGTAAGAGGGAGCCCAGAAGGGCCAGGTCCTCGGTAACTACCGTAAGAGATTCCGCCTGAGCCGCTAGGTTCGCAAGTGGCCCGGTGTAAGCCGCGAGGCGTATGAATAGACGTCCAGGAAGGACTAACGTATGTGATTAGTGGGTCTCATCCTGGACCTTAAGTCTAGCAGCTCCGGGGACGGAGTCTCAGAAGAGCTCCTGAAAGTCTTCCGACTGAAGGCGGAAAGCCCCAGCGAGGCTAGCCGGCCCCAGCCTGGCAGCGACCTCCCCAGTGATGGGATTCGCCGGACTCCGAGGGGGCTGAGAGGTCCCCTCCAGTGGAGGGGAAGAGAAAATATAGCCTACCGGAGTAGCGCCGAAATAGGAGGCGGCGCACCACGTGCCGACGGCGATGCACTCAACACAAACAGCGCCGGTGTAGCGGCACATACGGTTCTCCGGCAGATATCGTTCTACCTCGGAACCATATCTGCCGGATAAGGTGTATTGTATATTGGCAGATTTGTACGAGACACTCTCGTGCCTAAGTAATAGACCTGTCTAAGTGATTCAAATTTATGGATGTTTCTTTCCTGGGGACCTAGTAACGAGGTATTCCATTAATGAATGAACTACAATACTTGGAATCCAGTTTGCATACATTATTTGTTGCCATGTCTAGGTACGGTATCTGCCGGGTTTGGAACATGATCCGCCGGAAGATAGTGTTCTTGGCCGTTTTTAGAACGGTATCTGCCGATCCCCGTATCTGCCGCTACACCGGTGACACTACACCTGGCGCATCTTGCACCGGCAGCGGCGCACCTGACAGCCCCGCCGCACTAGACGGCGGCGGAACCCCGGGGTTGGTTGACTGGGCTGCGGATAGAGGGGACCCGAGGGGATCGAGGGTTGAATCAAGCCCGGAAATGACGCCGACGGAAGAGTCCGCAGCTACTGAAAAGCCGAGCAGAGCCGCCGCCCGCTGGAGGAGGGCTATGGACTCCTCCTCCGCACCGGCGATCGGACGAGAACTAGAACGGGAGGATTCCTTAACCCTGTTCTTCTACTTCCCTTTCTTATTAGCCTTCTTACTGGAAAAAGAAGGCACCGGGGGGCCCCGCCGGCCGCTAGCCGTCGCGAGGCGGAGGCGCCCCTACGGGAGGGGCCAAGGGCTCCATAGGGGACGGTGAAACCAGGCATAATCATAGACGAAAACTTGAACTGGAAGGAACATGTATTATTGCTCTAAAAATATCAAAATCCATTGCAGTGTAAATATTTTACCTCTGAAGATTTTAACTAATTTCTATCACATCTTATGTATGCTAATAATTGTATGGGTAATTGTTCATCTTATTCCTAAATTTTTTTTATTACATAAACGTGCAATACGAGCAATTTCCAAATCAAACTATTTAGCACATACCCAACCTTTGTTTAAAAAGTTTAAAATATTGAATATTTATGATATAAACAAATTAAAACTAGCATATTTTATGTTTTCTTATTCTAAACACTTATTACCCAAAAGTTTGATGAATATTTTGAATATAATAGCAACAAGTATAACACAAGAAATGCCAATAAATGTATGTACCTTTCTATCATTTGAACTTTTCAAGAACCACAGTCAGTTTTAAAGGCCCACAAGCAGTCTTGGGATCGTTTGCCTAATGAATTCAAAGAAAGCTCAACTGTTCGTGCATTCAGGAAAAAATATAAATCTTATCTTCTTAATTTTGAGTAGGCTAATTTAATTTCAATCTGACTGCCTTTTATGTAATCAATGTGATTATTTACGTTGTGTTTGTATTTGTGATTATGTTATGTTAGTTTTATCTGTTTGGGTGTTTTTTAGGCATTTTCTTTCGAAGTGTGGTAAATTAAGGGATTAACCTTGACAGGCCAATGGCCTTTATTAATCCCTCACATCCTCCACACTTCATCTTTCTTTTATATTGTCATGTACGTAAATGTTATTTTTAATAATGTTGTATATTGTTCAATTTATATTGATTGTTGATTATATATATTTTTTAATGTGTGTTTAAAGAGATGTGAAATAAAATTGAATTGTATTGAAATTATTTTTGAGGATCTATATCTGCGATTATAGTTTGAAAATAATTTCTTGTGTGATGTATATACAGCAGGGGTAGATTAGGCTTAGATTTACCACAAGGAGACAATCGGAATATATATGTGCGTTATGTTTTACCTCATTTTCGTCAACACAGGAGCAGGGCAAATAATGTTAGCTAGGTTATGGGTTGTCTTGATATCAGTGTCAAGGATAGCCTATAAAAAGGTCAAAATTTTACAAACATGACAAAACACATAGCGCTTTAGCGAACGTTACATGTTTCGAAGTCTCTTAAACTTCAGCGCTGCATCAACCTGAGATTATTCCATCAGTGGCAGTGGTACACTGTAAATCATACTGCTTGTAAGTAAACAACCATGGGACCGACGGCTTTAAGTCCTCCCCGAGGGACTTGGGGTTAATGCCTTACCAAAGTGCATCCTGGCTTCGAACCCGGGTTCCTCAGTTACAAAGCCACTGCTTGACCACTGAGCTATCTTGCCCTTTCCGAGGGTTATGGACATGATAGAACAGCCCCTGATGGCAACATCTGCTAAAGCACACCCCCCCCCCCCCCACACACACACAAACAGGCTACATGCCATTTATGAATTTCTTTGACAAAAATTGTCAGTAGTATGTGCTTGTACCGAGGCAAGGTGGGTCGAATGGCGCAGCGTGGTCGGACTGAAGGGGGGGGGGGGGGGGGGGTATCTGTGTTCCATCGCCCCTCCCCCTATAGCTTCGACACAGTCGTGGGAGTGTTTCCCATCAAATATCATTTTGTTTGATTATTTCATTTGTTTAAATGTGTGTTTTATTGAACATTCAAAATGAAATTTCAATATTTTACTAATAATCCTAACCCTAACCCTAACCCTCTTCTTCGATTATGAACAGCAACCCTCTTTTCAGGGGTGTCGATCCGTGTTTATAATTGGGGGGGGGGGGGGTGACCGGCGAGGGAGCGAAGCCAGTGGCGTATCTAGGGATTATGGCACCCGGGGCTCAAACTTATTTAAGTTAGCGAGGCAGCAAAGCGACCCTAAAAAACGCAATTTCTTGTGCATTTTACCCATGAAATTGACCATGCAATTGAGCGGTAGAGAAGTTCGAATTTTATACATTGATAAGCGGTTTTCTATTCACTCACTTCTATAATCGGGAGCAAAACTAACGAAAACCCTATAAAGGCTTGAGAAAGAGTCGAGAAATTCAGCAAGGCTACCTGAAGTTGAGATTTCTTTCAGAAGTTTAACCTTTTGTAAATGCTGTTTTATACTTTATCCTATATTGGGGGTGCAATATTTAGCAGGAGTCATATGAAACTTACATATTATTTTTTTTAAATTGTGAACTATTTAAGCTAAGAAATATATAGGCCTACTGGGGGCGCGAAATTACGAGATCCTGAAAGAAAATAATTATGCCAGGTCGCAAAGCGACTGAGGTTTGGAAAATTTTCGCATTTCAAATCTTCAAAAACTACATTTTTCTTGTGCATTTACCCTGCAGAATTTGGGGCGCATAATCCGGGCGCAAGATTATAGATTTTTCTTCATTTCCCTCTATTTTTTCTCTCTCCTTTTGCGTTTTTGTGCCCCATCCAAGTGCCGCCTGGGGCACGTGCCCCCTGCCCTTCCTCCCCTAGATACGCCACTGAACGAAGCGACCAAGCTGGGTGTGAGAGGGGGGGGGGGGGGTAATCCCCCTGCCACACCAGGGACTTTTTTGAAAATCTGTCTATAAGACTTGCATTTTAGAGCATCCCAAATTTTTTTTTTTAATGAAAAGAAGGAATGCACGGATCTACGCCAATGGACGGAACCCCTCAATTGAGAATACCAATTCGAACGAACAAAATTTCTTCAATATTTTCGCATTGAAATTATGGCATTTATTTCCTTACTTCTAATCATTAAAGAATGTGATGCTATTTCAAGATCAAACGTAATTATTAGTTTTAAGTTATGAAGTTAATGTATCACAATTGTTATTCATTTTATCCAAAAATATTGAGAGGGGGGATAATACAGGCCATCCCCCCCCCCACCTCAATTTTTTTTTTTTATATATACCCCCATGCCACTTTTTTACTATTGTAAATAGCGACTCTCTTCTTTATGAATAGCAACCCTCTTCTACTATTATGAATAGCGACCCTTTTCTTTGATTGTGAATAGCGACCCTCTTCGATTATGAATAGCAACATAGCGACCCTCTCCTTGAATTATGAATAGCGACCCTCTTCTCAGATTATGAATAGTGACCCTCTTCTATTATAAACACTTTTCGATTATGAAAAGTGACCTCCTTTTCGCTTTATGAATAGCGATCCTTCAGGTACGGGAAATTACACGTTATGAATAGCGGTCCTTAAGAACCACTGGTCCTAATGAATGGCGGTTACCCCTGTATGATATATGTTTATGAAGAGAATATTGATGTAAATCAATATTTAATTATAAAATTCATTTCAATTCAGTTCAATTCATGGACAAAAAAACTAAAAGTTTAACGACTATCTCTGCTTTAGCCACCACTCTATGTCATGACCCTTTTCAATTTCATTTAGGTGTGCCTTAGCTTGTAGCAGCTAGGGGGCACTACTTTTTTTCCGCAGGTTTGTATTTCCGAAGGTTTCCCATATCAGGGGGGTTCATAAGTCCGAACATCTGTTGCATTACTCTGAAGGTTCATAATTCCTAAGATTGGTTATTCCGAAGGTTCGTTTATCTAAAGGCTCATAATTCCGAAAATGAAATAGGGTTTGTAATTCTGAAATTGAAATAATAATAGTAATAATACACCGTTTATAAAGTTCATAATAAGCATTCACTTCTCTATGGGCTGAAATATACAGTGTAGGGTTCACTATTCGGGATGTTCTAATTTTAAAAAAATGACGTAAGGTTTTACATGTATTACATATTCGGAATTATGAACCCTTATTTCATATTTGGAATTACGACCCCGTTTCATTTTCAGAATTACGAATGCAATTTTGGAATTATAAATGATGAATCCCATTTCATTTTTGGAATTATATACCTTGGGAGTAACAAACCTTTGGAGTAAACAAACATTTGGAGTAACAAACCTTCAAAATTATGAATCCACGTAAAAACAACATGTAATCCTTGTAATACTTTCTGCATTATGAACGGTACGGTACATCAACCCTGTGAAAGAAATTATTGCAGAAAGAAAACCAAGAAGAAATAAAAGAACTACAATAGACAGGTACATGTATAATGAAAATCATAGTCCGCAATCTTTTTTAATATCAAAATCTTGCTTGTTACCAAAAGATATCTCTTGTTACATGGAAGTCGTCAGATTTTATAAGCTCATTTGTTCACATGTATTCCTGAAGTGTTATTGGTAATGTAGACAAATACACTGTAACTTAATAACTACAAATACAGTTATAAATACACACATGTATATTGCATACTTTCAATAAATCCTACTCTGTGCAATAACAGCATATTTCAAGACAATAAATATTACATTATTAAAAATTCAACATTCAATTTGTGCAGCTAATGGTGAAAGCATAATGATGTGCGCTACGTCAGCATATCATTACAACTTGGCATGATTGTTGCAAATAATCATTGCACATATTCAAGAGTGTAGAAAAAATGTCCAGGTAAATGCACATATGGAATAACTGAAAACATAATAGCCCACAACATTTTACATTTGTCAAATTACCAAAATAAAATCCTCTACTAGTATCACATTTTAAAAATGTACTATATCCTACATTGCCACTTACAAAAAATATATATCTTACAGTTTCATAAATATGTTTTGTCAAGCCATATACATGTACCATAACACAAGGTTCAATTTAAATAAAGTTCCTTTGAAAAAATAACACACACATCAGCCTTACTGTCAAAATACAGGTTTTGGCATAAATTCACTTTTTGGTATGTGCGAAAACACAAAATATCTGAACAATTCACAAGCTCTGAAGCTTACTGAGAAGAAATACGCTGCTGCCATCCCCCAACATCCCCCAGACATCGTCTCTGGATGCCTCTGATAGTGGGGGATTACTATTGTGCACCTTCTGATTAAGTAGTGGAGTACGTGTACAATGAACAGAGTCTCGGTGAGTGCAGGGTAGACCTACCCTAGAGCTTCAGAGCTTGTTATAGACTAGTATCGATTATAACATTGCAAGCCCTGGCACTGGGAATGAGAATGAATTCATAAATAGATAGGTGGAATACAGTGCAATGAATAATTTCAAGGTGCTGTACAGGCCCTGTGTTAGGATGCTTAAAGCACTATACTCAGCTATTAAACAAATTGCAAACTACTAAACTTGGCAAGTTATTACTACTTACTCGTGTGCAAACTGAATACCAATGAAAAAAAAAACTGCTGGCAATGCATGGCAGTGTCCCATTTAAATTTAGGCAGGATGGCATATTATTGCAACTCCCAAAGTTATGAGTATTGCATTCTAATTCATGATTTCGGTGGGGTTTGACCAGCCCTTTGTCATACTGTCCTATAGCAGTATAAAAAGTAAATACAAGTATACATGTACTACACAGAGCTGCATGTGTATTCAGTACATAATTTATAAAGAAGCTTAACTTCTATCTCATAGTACCCATCATCTTCTTTACAATAATTATAATACATGATACTAAAATTCTATTTTAAACAAACAAGCAGCCGTGGATAAAATTCCTCATTTTTACAAATACTTCTACATGTATAAATAAAATGCACACTACTTTTCTTGCAAGGTACACTTGAAAAAAAAAAATTGAGTAAAATGCTGAAATAATTCCCACAAGTACGACTGTGGAAACGTCCTAAAAATAGTCACAACTCTCTTGGATTTGGTACTTACATATAATCTTGAAAACAAAATATACAGGTAATCAAATGAAAGCAAATTAAAAATGAAAGCAAATGGTAGACTTTACATTTCTTTGACTTACAAACGTGTATACAAATCTCTTTTCTCCCACAATGATATCAGGGCCCCGTTGCATAAAACTTACCATTAACGGTAACTTTGCCATTAATGGTAACTCCCATGGAAACCTAGATTTTGATTGGCTGTGGAGTGACGTTACCATCATGTACTGTAGTTACCACTGATAGCAGAGTTACCATTAAATGATAATTTTTAGGCAATGGGGCCCTGGGCACATGCAGAATAATATTTACATACATGTACATGTACATACAGTTCAGAACAAATACATTTGAATACATTTAACCCTGATCACAGAATTTCAATCCTGCACAAAAGTTTACACATCTCCACTCCATAATACGTACTGTTCTCACGAAGAGTGGCAAATGAAGATTTGTCTTGCAAAAGGAGGTATGTGCGTGGCTGGAATTTGAACCACAATACATGGATTACAGCACAACATTATAATGCAGATCAGTACACCCCCACCCCCCCACCCCCCCCCCCCCCCCCCGGAAAAAAAAAATAAAATAATGCTGAGAGACCAATAACCACCTAAAACTATTTCAGCTGTTGAATAAATACCAGTATGCCATCACTCCAGATGAGAAAAGCACCATGAATTTCCCTTCCAAAACAAAATGTTCCCTGGCTAATATCTTTCATAATGGAAACTTGGAAAGATTAATACCTGAAAAAGAAAATTCTGAAAAACACAAGTTTCTATATACTCTATACTTTACAATACTATATACTATGCTATACTATATACTAAATAACATGAAACTTTGTATACAAGACACCTTTACTGCCTATCCAGGTTCTCAAAGGCTTTGTGCTACAAAATAGTTACAGGTTTCAGTAGATCTACTACCCATACATAGATCAATGAGTACGACCCCCAAGGCCAGATTTTTTTTTTTGTGCCGTGAAAGTTTTTTTTATCGTGGATTACCTCATATAATTACTAATCTACACTTTCCATGGAAAAATACTTGATAGAAAAGTGAGGCAACGAACAAGAATGCCAGTTACATGTACACAGCTGGCGTTCATCATGACCAAACGGGATAGACACTTCAGGAAACTGGATGCTACGCCACTACGATACTCGTGTTAGTGGTTTATAGGCACTCTTTGATCTGCACCTGAAAGTACAGAATATTTACTGCGCAATATAAAATCACTATCCTGTTATTATCAATCAGAAGGCACATACATATGTCCATTAATTAATACCAGAGTAACTCACAGTCAGCCCTCTTCAAAATTTACTGTAGACGACATGGATTTTCTAAGTTCTAAGCAAATCAAAACTGAAAATGGACGTTTAATAATGCCGAGATGAATAACTGCCCAGCACTTCTAAATGATTATAGAAGGGCAACATTTAGTCCCGTCCTACATGTAGCAATGTTTGTGTATTCCGAATACAATGAATACAAATTGTTTTGTGGAAATTACATGATAAATGCACAAAATGATCTACAAACTAAATCTACATTCACACATACATGTATAATGCCAATGGGGAAATCACCATATTTAGTTGATTTCAATAAAAACAGAAAAGTGAGAGAATGAAATTCATAACTTTCTCATTTCTTATCAGAATGCGTTCAAACTTTCACTGATCGGTTTCTTTAATTTTTCTGCTTCTTTTAAAACCAACTTGATATCAGGGTGGAGCTTCTCCTTCAATTATTGTTTAACTTCAAGAAAGTACACACTTTTTTTTAAAAGTACAAACATAGATTGGTCATCTATAGAGATGGTAATGAATAATTTTGTGGAATAAAAAAAATTCTTGAGTGATTGACCCCAAAATTTAGAGCGCATTCCAATATTAAAGCTATATGCTCGTTTCTTTATTACCATGAAGCAAACCAGAAGCTTCTGCAGAGTTCTCTAGCACACAATTTTGAGTTGGAGAGCCATGGGAGTCAGGGGTCTCTCTTACTCCATTGGTCTGTAATAATAAAGAGACAATACATACAATATATGACAATATATTACAATATATTACATTCTAAAAACAAATAAGAAAACAACTCAACATGAAAATGAAGAAGCTTAATGGGAGGAATGGTTTTAATTTGTAAACAAATTTTTAGGCTTTTACTCCCAGTGTTATAGATCGTGTGCTCAATCTGTAATGAAAATCACAAGTCAGATCGAGCAGACGATCTATAACACTGGGAGTAAAAGCCAAAAATTTTTTTACAAATTAAAACAATTCCTCCCATTAAGCTTCTTCATTTACTAACAAGTGTCTACGGCGGACCGTTGGATATTAATGAGTCAGAAAGAAGAGGATCTTGGGTATTTGATTCCAGTTCATCGTGACTTGGCCGTGAACCAGAATAGTCTGGTGGTTAAGTCGCTGCCCGGCAAGCAGTAGATGACAGGTTCGAATCCCGCTGGTTCCAATTTTTTCTGACTTGTGATTTTCATTACAGACCAAGCATACGATCTATAACACTGGGAGTAAAAGCCTAAAAATTTGTTTACAAATTAAAACTCAACATGAAGTTTTGATGACTCTCAAAATGGCAGGTGAGGGAGGTGGCGAGGGGGTAGGGGGTAGGGGGGAGGGCACTGTGCAAAAGCACATGTGCAGTGTTGGCAATACAGGATACACATGACACATAAACAGGGTGACTTGCACAGGAATGTTATTTTTCAAATTCATTTCGCAAGTAGCTACATGTATATGTACCAGCGTACATCTCATGTGCGCTCATACTGATTTGTTCTAAGAGGACCAGCTGAGATTTTTTGGAGGGAAGAGGTAGGTTGGATGGGGCAGAGACCCAATTTTCACATTCATATTGTGCTGGAGATAATGCAATCAGCTGTTCTAAGAATATTCTTTTTAGGAGTACTGTAAATTCATGACAGAAATCATGAAGTCTGTGAACATGGGATAAAATTCATGCCAAGACAAAATTTGTTATTAAAGCTGGGCTCAACTTCGTAATCCTAAATTAATGTGCATGGGTCTGATCATGGGGACACTTTGTGCTTCGTAACTTCATCCCATGATTACTGAATTCTAGTTTGTTTACAGGATTAGGCAATCGTATTTTGGGAGAGTGAATAGTATGAGAAAGCTTTAATACCAAACCAAAAGTACACAAGCTATGATATTTCTGTCCCTAAATTTTTTGCAAAATTTATAGAGTGAAAACAAAATAATTCCTTATTTTTCGTGTCAGGTGTTAGGAACTTAAACATGGCTCTTACTTTCGCTAGACAGTTCGTACTAGGAAGAATTTAATTGGGCGGAAATAAAAAGTGCATGTGATAGCCAAGTTTAACGGTTTGGGTTTGGACTTTTGTCTCCCCAAGCGGCCGCTTGTTTGAGCGCCATATTATTTCGTGTCAGCATGCTATGAATGTAAGATGAGCACGCAGAGAGATACAGTGTGGTGTCAATGTTATGAACGTAATCATTCACAAGAATAGTAATCTTGATGCAATTGTATGACTTCAAGAGTGATTGGAAGATCTCTGTTAAAGATTTAAATGTCACTAGATTTTGTCAGATTTCTTTAATGCATATCCTTTTTTTCACTTTTCACTTTTCACTACGTTTATAACCCTGACACACAAAATATCGCATTAGCATAACATTGGGTAACTGAGTGTACCTTTACTGATTAAAATGTTTTTAATACCAGTATAACATTCAAGATATTGTTACTTGCTTATCAATGCTTTCATAACCTAGCCCCATCATATCTAACTGAATTACTTAACTTATACAAACCTGAAAGAAATTTACGTTCTAGTAAGCAACACTTTTTTGTTGTGCCAACAAAAACAAAACAAAAACTTATGGTGAGCGTAGTTTTGCCTATGCTGCCCCATTTCTATGGAATGCTCTTCCAGCTTCCCTTAGGTCTATTAATTCATTAGAACACTTTAAATCTGCCCTGAAGACATATCTTTTTAAAGCTTCTTGTTAATCCCTGAACCATGTACAGTGACTCTCTATCTATCATTTCTTACTCTCTAAGCGCATAGAGACATGCCCCGCAAAGTGTTATGCGCTATATAAGAATTGTTAATTATTATTATTATTAATCAAAGGCCTTCCTGGCGGTATTGCATTATTCTCTTTCTGCCAAGACAGCTTTTGAAGTTATTTGTTCCATGGTTTGGGACGAGGAAGAAACATTGTCTGGTAGAGCAACAAATCTTACGTTCATAACTCAATGTCAGTTTTGGGTTTTGCTGTATCATAACTGTGTTTGCAACATTAATGCCTCTTTGTTCACATAAATTGAAGGCCTACATAGAGTGTTTTGGATTATCCTCTTTCGGTTGACAGCTTTGGAAGTAATTTGGTCCTAGGTTTGGAATTTGGAAGAATTTTTTGATTGGTAGAGAGTGAAATCTCACATTCATGACTCAGTGTCAGTATTAGGTTTCACCACATCCTCACTGCATTTGCATATTTTCAGTAGGGCAGTAATAGCTTATTTTTTAGGTATATCAACTTAATAATTCATTTTGTTTTGTACAAGTGAAATTAACCAAGTGATAATTGCATATGCCTGACACCGAGTTATGAATGTAAGATTTTTGGAAAGGTGAATTTTGGTGACTTCTTGCCAATTATTGATGAAAGCTGGAGGTTCAGCACTTCAGGTGTCTGTACTGCAATGTTTGAACATCAACTTCATAACACTTTCCCTGTCTCTCAGTGAGTTTGAAAATTTACCTCATTTGTAATACCCTAGATCCGAGCCATGCATAAATACATTATGCCAACATGCGTATACACACACACACACACACACACACACACACACACACACACATACATGTTTTCACCGGAAAACGAGGACTGTGTGTCAACATTACCCAACCGTGGACTTGTTCATAATTAATTATTATTAATAATAATTATTAAGACTAAAATAAATCCTGTTCAATTGTAACATGCTTTCCGGGCGTGCCCGTCTTTTGGATGAGTGCGTAAGCTAAAAAAAAATTTAAAAAATAAAAAATATTATACCCACGAAAAAGTTATCAACCACCGAAATGTGGACTCTGCTCAGAAATGCTTGAAAGTTCAACAGCGTAGTTAGAAGCTAAAAATAAAGCCAACAAACTGTAAATCAAAATGAGGACGGTCCTCGGTCTCGTGTGTGTCCACGGTTCGAAGATGTGTTTTCATAAAATTGCCCGCGGTTGCCGGTGAACACCAACGCACACACGCATGTCAGTATTGGTACCAGTATGCATCCCTCTAACATCATTTACTGTGAAATAACTCACCTGTGAATGCATCGTCTCAAATTGCTGCATTTCTAGTACATCACTAGTATTGCTGTTGGTTCTGAAAAGAAAGCCATGCACTGGTTAATAACATCAGCATACAATTTGGCAAACATTTAAGTGACAACGATGCAGAATAGTACTGCTGTGATGTCAGAAAGTTTTATACAATCATCTCTCCCCTCCCCACACGGTTAAAAGCTAAACATGTCTTGAAAACATTTGACCAAGTTATCTATTCTTTCTAATGCACAAACTACATGTAACCGCAGTTCAAACATTTTCAAAAGAAACCATACAAAATGTGGATATTTCATACAAGCAAACATCTTGCAATTTACAACATACACTGATGAACGGTAACCAAGTTTATACCTGTGAATTTTGTGATTGTACCTCAAATCCATAGAAAGTTATTGTGATTAAAGTGCTTGTAGAAAGTTCGACCTTTTGACCTTTGACCTTGGTCAGATTCAACTCATTTTCTAACTTGACCTGTGACTCTAAGAGATGTACCTGTATATCCAATTTGAAGTTTGAATTAAAAATTCATTCTACAATCTTGAAAACAGACATAACTGACAGCTCTTTCCACATGAGCTAATACCATTTGCTAACCCAAGGTAAACCAATTTATTCACTAAGTACTTCATATCTGATCTTCTATCTTACTCATCTTCTTACCCAACAACTCCTGTGGCTCCTATTTCTCTTGGTGGCCTTTCTGTAAGTATAAAATTTTTAAACGGTGACAATTAATCATATGCTTCTTGATCAGCAATGTATGCTTTTAGCTGCACTTATGCGTCCGGCTGCATTTTTAAAATTAGCTCAGCTGGCTGCAGCCAGCGGCATGCTGAAAGTATGCGCCGGCCGCGGCCTCCCGGATGGAAGCCAAGCCTCAGAAAAAGCCAGAAAACATTAGCTCAGCCGGCTGCTGCCGGCCGCAGCCTCCCGAATGGAAGTCGAGCGTCATAAAATATTGTCTCGATTAGGTCGTCCGGCCGCGGCGGTCTAAACGAAACAGTCACCCGCGGCCTGCTGCATCGCTAAACCTGGTCAGACGATACATTATACATCATACATTATTCTTTCCAGCATAGACTATAATTGTAATGGGCTTCTTTCCTCTATACCATCTCTCAATAACCAGGCTCCAGGGTACATATCTGAATGCTTAATCCAAGGGATTCATAGCAGCATTTTATTGACTAAAAGGGTTCAAGTAATGTTTTTTAACTATCCATCCTTTTTCTCGTGCAAAAATCAGACTTGAAAAAGATATGAAATATCAAGAAAAAATGAGACATCTTTTCACGTGTTATACCTATGGCGAACATATTTTTCCGAGTCTGTTTTTAACACAGCAATTTACGCCTCCAAAATGTGCTACGGAAGTAGGTGAGAGTAATCTGTCTTGATACTATAATAGCCTTTGGCTCAGTACGCTGCAACTTCAAGAATCTCCGTCCGGCTGCAGCCAGCAGCAACTTCTCGCATTTCCGTCCGGCTGCAGCTGGCTGAGCAAATTTAGGAGTACATTGGCAGGCTGGGGGAGGACGGGCCAATTAAGATTCTGGGTTCAAGCTCAGAGCCCAAGCTGGCCTCAGCTGGCTGGGCTAATTAATGTAAATTAATTGCCCCGTCCAGCTTCAGCTGGCTTTGCAGCCCCAGTCAGCCTTTGCATGAGGCTGCAGCCAGCTGATAGGCCGATTTATGATGCATCGCCTTAGGTATTGAATCTGCAAGGACAATTTAGGGAACAATTTGATTTCTATCACTGCAGTTGGCTAATATGTGACCATCCACCACAAATCAACCAATAAGTCGCAATGGGAGTTTAAGAGTAAACAGCTGTAAAGGTAGTTGGGGTGGAAATTTTGATTTTAAGTTTTTTATATTTTCTGAAAGTTCATTTATTAATCTACCATCTGACAAAATTTCAGGTTAAAATACCTTGTTGAAATATGTTTTTACTCTCATTCAAAATAACCATGTTTTCCTTGACATTCAAACTCTGTGTGTCAACTTGCTGGGATTGTACTTCACATCGCTTTTCTTGTATAGCTTTAAACTATGGACTGTCAGATATTCAAAATGTAAAGAAACAAAGAAATATATCTGTTCTGAAGGTATGGAAAGTTTCAAGCCAATCCAATTAGTACTTCATGGTGTATGCTAGGGAGTTTTGACTCAATTTTTTTGTGCGACAAACAATAGGACACAAATTAGGCGCTCTTAAATAGTCACTCTTCTTTAGAGCCGTTTTCTCTACTGTTTTGGTCATTAGCCTGTCTGACACATGGGTCTGAGCCAAAAGTAGTCAACATAAACCCTAAATTTTCAATTTAAGATTTGTGTCTGCCCTGGTATATCACATGAAAGCTGAGAATCTGTAGTTTATGAAAATGTACATGTCTCTTCATGATTGCGTTCCGTTTTTTTTTTAAATAACCTTTAAAATGGAAAACAGCGCCCTCATAGCGCGACGGGACGGAATTACTAGAAAAAGCAATTTAAAAAAAAGTGAAAGGGCATTTGAAAAATAAAGTTTGGAGTTGGAATACTATATGCAATATTATTCAATGCCCAATGCCAGTTCTGGCAATATTCTGTTATAATTGGGTTAAAATTTGCACTTTTTGGTGCAAAATTGTATTTTGGGGCACTTTGACACCCCCTTTTTATTTTTTTGTAGTAGTCCAGTAGACGGTACCATATACCATGTACATGACCTGGAAAAGTTGTTAAGTACAAGGTTTTTTTGTTGATTTGTGTTCTAGATGGGTATTGAAGTAAATTCAGCTTGGTTGCCACCTTGGCAACCTTGAGCAATCTTTTCAATTAGCCTAATTAGCATAATCATCTAATTAGCATATGTGCAATAAGTAATATGTTGCTAATCTTAACCCAGAAAGCCTGAAAATATAAATAATACAACTTTTGTAGGGGTTTCTATGACGAGGAATTCATTTATGACATCGGTTTTTATTTTTAAGTAATGTCATGAATAGCATAATTAGCCTAATGAGCTAATTAGCATATGTGCAATATATGGGCTTCTTTGTCATTGTTTATCCAGGAAGCCTGAAAACAAAAATAATACAACTTTTCTAGGGTTTTCTGTGACGAGGAATTCATTTATGACACTAGTTTTTAATTTCAAGTAACGCAATTGATGTAATAAGCATAATAAGCATAATGAGCTAACAATGAGCTAATTAGCATATGTACAATATATGGAACTCTTTGCCATTGTTTATCCAGAAAGCCAAATAATACATTTCTAGGGTTATCTGTGACGAGGAATTCATTTGTGACACCAGGTTTTAATTTCAAGTAACGCAATTTTATTGACGTAATTAGCATAATAAGCATAATGAGCTAATAATGAGCTAATTAGTATAATTATGTGCAATATATGGAATTCTTTGTCATTGTTTATCCAGAGGTCGAAAACATGAATAATACAACTTTTCTAGGGTTCTCTATGATGAGGAATTCATTTATAACACCATTTTTTATTCATTTCTAAGTAATGCAATTGACGTAATTAGCATAATTAGCATATATGCAACAATAATAATATGATAATAATAATAATTCATAAAGTACAGAAATTATGTATATACTGGGCGTTTCAAAAAAAGGAAACCCAACTTTGCAATATTCCTGTAAATGAACTATATGTTTACCAACAATGGAATCCATACCATATGAAAGAGTAATTCATATTTCCAATGGTAAGTTTTTGAGGTTTCCAGGGTCATGCATCATTGAACACCATTGTCTTCAACATTTTGTGCAAAAATCTAGTTGGTTCACTTTCTTGTAAAACACAATTGGCATGATGTTAAGGAGATGCCTTTTGTGAAATGGCCTGGTTGCTCCAATCCCCATTGTGCATATTTTTCTTTTTCAAATTTGTGTTAATGAGATGTTATTCACCCGTGATTCAGGATTTCTGCTTTATAAAACCCTTTTCAGATAGAAATCATTTTGCAAAGAAGACAGTCTCGGTAAATTTTAACAAGGGTGCATGCCAAAAAACCAGTGCGAACCAAAAGGATTGCAATATCACTAAGAATTGCAAATCAAAAACAAAGAGTCTAAATAAGGAAAATCAAAAACTCATGCGTGTGGTTGAATATTTCACTTTGCTGATTTTCAAAAAACTCAACTTAGTTGAAAATTGACGGAGACTCCTGCAGCACTCAAGACAAACGAAGATGTTTTCTGTGTTCTCGGAAGATCTCACTTCCTCTTGGTCATAAGGTTATGACTAACAACTCGTTCCGTGCTTTGCGAAGTTCATAAGACCCTTTGTTAAGGCGTAAAATTAATCTTTATGAGATTTGCTTACTAACGGATGGCCATAAACAAATAAAGAGCTACCATTAAGCTAGTTGACAAAGCCATTCAACCCAAACCATGCCTATTGCGTTTTACAAGAAAGTGAACCAACTGGAATTTTGCACAGAATTTTGAAGACAATGGTGTTTACTGATGCTTGACTGTGGAAACCTAAACAAGTTACCATTGGAAAGCAAATTAATTACTCTTTCATATGATATGAAATTAAACTCCGGTAAATATTTAGTCCACTCGTATAATTTTCAAAGTTGGTTTTCCTTTTTTTTAACGCCCAGTATATTCTACTGTGCTGCAAGAGCTCCTGATGGACTTATAACTAAGAGGAGTAATTAAATGAAAAGATATGTTTTTAATTTTTATCTGAAAGTATTTACAGTTGAGGATTTCCTTATTTCTAATGGTAAGTTGTTCCACAATTTTGGGGCTGTGCAGACAAATGCTTGATCTCCTAAGGTTATTTTTGTTTTATATGATGGGGTTGGCAGTATTAAAGTATCTCGAGAACTGTGCAGGGTGAGGGTATGTTTGCAAGCTTTGAGTTGTAGCAGATCTACAATATATATAGGGGCTTGACCAATTAGAGCTTTATAGACGATCAACATGACTTTAAAAGATATTCTTTGTCGCACTGGTACCAGTGCAGATCTCTCAAAACAGGGGTGATCCTTGAGAATTTTGGGGTATCCACAAATTAGTCTTGTACAAAGGTTTTGGACCCGCTGCAGTCGTCCTATTTGAGAGTCAGGGAGTACATACAATAACCCATTACAATGATCTAACTTACTAGTGATGCATGCATGAGCAGTTGTTTTCATACTTCTAATATGTCTGATAAATATAAAATGCAGTATGATGATATACATACATTGGTAATGTGTGCTTCCATATTCAAATGACTGTCAAAATGCACTACCAGATTTCTAGCATTCATGGATGGTTTTATGACCGAACTTCCAACAAATATCCAATCGAAATTAAGTTTGGATACCCGTTTAGATGTGCCAACGAGCGACAATTCAGTTTTACTGTCATTTAGCATGAGTTTGTTTTGCAGCATCCATTCACGTATATAACTGACACATGCTTCTATGAGCGAGACGCTTTGCTCTTAAGCATATACATAGGGTCTAAATGACAAGTAAATCTGTATGTCATCGGCGTAGCAGTGGCACTATATTCCAGGAAACTTATTGTGGACCTTGGTAAAGAGATTACCTGTGTACAGAGTAAATAACAGAGGGCCCAACCGAGAACCTTGTGGGACCCCGAAGGGCTCTAGAAAAGAATCAGAGACAGCATCATCAATCTTGATCTTTTGATGTCTATCAAATATGACTCAATCCATCTGAGAGCATCATCAATGTCAAAGCAGATCTTCAGCGTTTCCAATAAAAAAGCAAGACTGATCTATGGTATCAAATGCGCTATATAGGAGCAACATGTAGACTTATTTGTCATTGTTTATCTAGAAAGCCTGAAAACACCTTTTAAAGACAACAAATTAGTTAGTGAAAAGATATTCCATGCAGATGTAGTATAAGTAGCCCAATTAACAAGTAAATTCGCAGATTTGCATTTATTGATATAGTTAATCCAGAAAATTCTGGGATGACAGATTTAATGTGTATACATTATTATTATGACCAACCATGTTGACACGAATAATAATTACCCTTATTAGCATAATTAGCATATTAATCAGGCGATTGCCTAGTGGCCTCTTGAATTTCTCTCTGACAGGACAGAATACATAGGTATTCATTTGTAATTTCCCACTGTACCAGTGATAAGAGAATTAACAGTCATGACAGAGACCAGTAAGTTATTAAATATATAAAGAAAATGTTTGGGTCGACTGAAAGATGGTAATGATGGTAAAGTATATTTGATTTGATTTGATTTGATTTGATTTGATTTGATTTATTTACCACCAACATCATTTAATTACAATACATTTTTTTTTACATACAATGATATTTTACATATAAATGAAGAAAAGCATTGGTTGGTAAAAGGGGCCAGATAATAGCACATGTGCTAGTCGAGCCTGACCCACAACAACAACAAAAAACAAACAAGTATTTTGGTAAAGTTCAATTAATACCCAAATTAAGAATAATAATAGTTTACAATGAAGTACAAAAATACATTTATTGTACATATACAGACTATTTACATAAACGTTTTCACTTATGATTTACTCAGCAAGTGTGTCGTAACAGAATTCCGAAACCTACTTCTAGACCTGGTTAATTTGATTTTAAAAGGTAATCTATTCCAAAATTCACTACCAATGAAAGACAATGAAAATTGACCTTGCGTCGTTCTGAATTTTGGTAGAAGCAACTGTCCACTTTCCTTTTGCCTTGTGGAGTACCTATGCTGTATAGTGTCACAGTAATTTACTAAAGTATGAGGCAAGTTGTTATTATACAAATCAAACATGAAAGTAGAAATTGACAAGTCATGCAAATCATATACATTAAGGATTCGCAAACTTTGGAACAAAGGAGTCGTATGAGTTCTCCATTCACTGAATGTTATAGCACGGACCGCCATTTTCTGTGAATACAATATGCTTCTTAGGCTAGTCTTATAAGTGCTTCCCCACACTTCTATTCCGTAGGTAATGTGTGGTTGTATAAAGGCTTTATATAGCAGTATTAAAGTGCGCCTGGGTACAAAATGTCGCAACTTAAATATCACTCCAACTTTCTTTCTTATGCACTGATTTACAAAACGAATGTGATTATTCAAAGACAGATGTTTATCAATGTTGATTCCAACAAAAGTGGCAACATCAACTTCTTTGATTTCCTCACCAGCTATTTTCAATTTACCATTCATACCTATTTTTTTCCGCCTGCTACTTATTAGCGTGAAATTAGTTTTCATTGAGTTTATTGTAAGTTTATTGGCCATGCACCAGTTTCGTATCTTCTGTATGTTGCCATTCACTTCATCTGCATCAATTTCGACCTGGTCAGCTGGAAAAGTATGGAAAAGAATTTTGTTCTTTCGTTCTTTTTCTTCTTTGAGTTTATAGGTGTTTGGGACAGAATTAAGAGAATTTGTTGTATACATGTATTGTCTTGGCATAGTACATGGCAGTCTAAAGGTATAGTGCTTCTACTCATATGCGTAGGGAATGAATTTACAAAGTTACAATCCTTTGCCACATTGAACATGGTTACCCTCTGAGGTAAATATTGGTCATTATAAAAATGTAAACATATTAAATCTGTCATACCAGAATTTCCTGGATTAACTATATCAATAAATGCAAATATGAAAATTCATTTATTACAACCTGTATGTTAATTAGGTTAATTATACTACATTTACATGGAACATCTTCTCATAAACTAATTTGTTGTCTTTAAAAACTGTTTTAAAATGTTGCATTGCACTATTTTTAGGCTTTCTAGATAATGACAAAGAAGTTTAGATATTGCACATATGCTAATTAGCTCATTATGCTAATTATGCTATTTACGACAACTGTATTACTTAAAAATAAAAAATGGCGTCATAAATGAATTCATCGTCATAGAAGACCCTAGAAAAGTTGAATTATTTATGTTTTCAGGTTTTCTGGATAAACAATGGCAAAGAAGTCCATATATTGCACATATGCTAATTATCTAATTATGCTAATTATGCTATTTATGACAATTGCATTACTTAAAAATAAAAACTGGTGTCATAAATGAATTCCTCGTCATAGAAAACCCTAGAAAAGTTGTATTATTTTTGTTTTCAGGCTTCCTGGATAAACAATGACAAAGAAGCCCATATATTGCACATATGCTAATTAGCTCATTAGGCTAATTATGCTATTCACGACAATTACATTACTTAAAAATGAAAAATGGCGTCATTAATGAATTCCTCGTCATAGAAAACCCTAGAAAAGTTGAATTATTTATGTTTTCTGGATAAACAATGGCAAAGAAGTCCATATATTGTACATATGCTAATTAGCTAATTATGCTAATTATGCTATTTATGACAATTGCATTACTTAAAAATAAAAACTGGTGTCATAAATGAATTCCTCGTCATAGAAAACCCTAGAAAAGTTGTATTATTTTTGTTTTCAGGCTTCCTGGATAAACAATGACAAAGAAGCCCATATATTGCACATATGCTAATTAGCTCATTAGGCTAATTATGCTATTCATGACAATTACATTACTTAAAAATAAAAACCGATGTCATAAATGAATTCCTCGTCATAGAAACCCCTACAAAAGTTGTATTATTTATATTTTCAGGCTTTCTGGGTTAAGATTAGCAACATATTATATATTGCATATATGCTAATTAGATGAATATGCTAATTAGGCTAATAAAAAAAATTGCTCAAGGTTGCCAAGGTGGCAACCAAGCTGAATTTACCTCAATACCCATCTAGAATACGAATTAACAAAAAAACTTTGTACTTAACAACTTTTCCAGGTCTCAAAAACTTCTACTGGACTATAGGATAAAGTGGAGTTTATAGACTGAGGTCTTATAAAGTATTAATGAACTATCGTACCATCACTTCTGTACCATTAAAATTGATTCCCTTATATTTCGAGAAGAATTGTGATGTGTTCCTTTTTTTTCCGTCCCGTCGCATTTAGTGGGTATTTAAAGGATTTAAGGCGCGACGGGACGGAATTTTGCATGGAAAGTACAGTCCCATGTATGTCATTTGATGTAAGTATACTTTTTTTAACCCGAGCAAGTTTTTATTTATTTAATTTGAATAAACAATAGAGATTAAAAGTTGCTGAATCCAAAGTATCCTCCGGCATTCTGCCAGGGGATACAATTATTTTTATTTTTTTGTTTGATGATTTCTCTTTGGTTTGACTTTTTCAAACTACGCGTGGTAGGACGTGCTGTGATAACTCCTTGGTAGGACAGGGAACAAATAATTATGATATGCTAATTGCGAGCGAGCGAAGCGAGTGAGATAAACACTTGACGCCCGTAATCATACCGATAGTTAGGATATATGTGTCCATATGTGACTTAAATTAAGATTTTTTTTTTTTTCTTTCAAATTAGATATTTTGGCGGGCCGCATGAAATCGTCTCGCAGGCCGCAAGTGGCCCATGGGCGGCACTTTAAGAACAGGGGGTCTATGCCATATGTCTCATGATCATTATCCCAACAGTCAAAGACATGAGCAAATACTTTTATACACTGGTTCAAAAGTGTGCGTTTGACTGTCACATGAACTGTTATATCAATCTTCATATATGTAGAATGTAGACAATTACAGGTTATGTCATTACCGTGACTGTGGAACATCCTTAACAAGACTTACCAATTTGTCTTGTCTTTTTCTTGAGGATCAGAAGCCAGAAGATACTGGAAACAACGCAGGAAACAACGCAACATGCAGCACAGATTAGTACTACTTTCCATCCAGGGTACATGCATGTAGATGTACAGTCTGCAGGAGAGACAGAAAACTCTTTTACAAAACATGCATCATGCTGAACAAAAGTACCTATATATAGCGCTTGCATATCAGAGAGAAAAGATAGAGCAAGCACAATTCTTCCATGAAAACAGACTGCATGATTACAGCAAAATTTCTTTAAATTAGAACTTTGGAACATCTCCAAAATTTGATTAACAATTTATTGTTCTCTTCCAAAATACTTTACTCGCCCTAAAAATGACAAATGTACATAGTCAAATAATTATGTCCATGGTACATGTATTCTAGTAGGCAGTTAATAGTGCATAATTCCATGCACAGCAGATATCAAAGAGGAAATATCATTAACATATAACCTATGGCAACGCCCAAAACAGACACCTAAAGCTGGGAAACGAGGGGTATTTTTTCCTCAGAAAATAAATACTATGCCAGTCCCTAGCCTATGTATGTAGTTTCTCACAGCTTGGTATATTTGCATAATATTTGACAGCTAATAATCAAAATAGATAATGAAATCATTGCTTCCGAGTGCTAATGATAACAATGCTTTATATATCTCTTATTTTTTCATCTCTGTTCCTTCTTACCTTGCTTGTCATCTCTACATGTAGTAGAATTCTCTGACGATTCTGTGGCATTGATGGATGGTTTAAGGGTAGTACTATTAATTTTGGGTTCAGATGTACAGCCCTTCACATCTGGATAGTCAATGCAGCTTACGCAGTGGGTTATCATCACCATCCTTTGAAAGTAGAGAAGGGGAGATGCAAATTGTGTGCATCTGAGTTAAGAAGACTCTTTGTACTTGGTATGCTAATTCACAGAGCTGACACTATTTCCCATGTACAAACAGAAGAGAAAAAAAAATCCTTGCAAATCTCACTGCTTGAGTAAACATGCATATATAAATACAGTGTGTTTCTTCACAAAGGAAACCCAACTTTCTCCAGCAACATTTAGTTAAATGAACATGCATGTAACTTGGATTATATTGTAATACAGTCAACCTCGCCTAAGTCGATGATGACGGGACCGAGTGAAATGTGTCGACATAGGCGATTTTCGACTTGTGCGGAAGTCGAGGAAAATCCGACTTACGCGTGTATATACAACACAGGGACACCACGGTGGACACCACGGTGCAGACGGCGGTGCAGACGGCGGCCCGGCGGTTTGATCGATTGGGAGTTCTCATCACTGTACCATGATTTATATTGTGCCGACATCAAGAAAATAAGAACATACATTCATGTACCCAGTATATTACTTCACACTCCTGTTACAAGTTAGGCAATAAAGAATAAAACCAGACACGTCCAGTGATTAATTTCAATGTATTAAATCCTCCCTTACATCCCTTTATATGCACATGGCCGTGAAGGCAATAAAACTGCATGCAGTTACAGCGTCTGTCCGGACAGCCGGCCGTGCAAATATGACTAACACATGACATTTTGTTCTTCACATGATGAGAGTGCGAGAGAGTGCACGATAGAGATCGCTCCAGCAAGTCGGGGATTTTTGTAAACAAAATCGGATTGTGGCAGTTTCGACAATGATTGATTTCACATCGCCGTCTACATGTAGTTCGACTTGTGCGGTGTAAATTTAATGTTTTTTCATGGTATTGTTCTGACAATTTGATCGATTTAGGCGAGTATTCGACTTACAAAAATTGACTTGTACAAAGGATTAACACACGTAAGTCTATGAGGATAAATTGGGACTTTTTATTTTCATTGACTTGAGTGACTGTTCGATACATGCGACGTCGACTTAAGCGAGGTATCATTAAAAGAGGAATTTTTATCCCTTTTCATAATTTTGCTATCACATTTGTGATGATAGAGCCTGGGATCAAAGAACTATTTAATTTAAAGTCAGCAATGTAAAAATTGATTTGAGCGTGAGAGTGAGATCTATTCATCTACATATTCATTGATTCTCACTGAGCTTTCTCGAGCACACACTTGCTTGGACAGACAAAGCGGTCATTTGGAAGGACATTGGGGCTAACTTTGGACTCATCCTGTTGAAAGATGAATAAGGAAACATTAAATATACCTCTTTTTACTGTGTATCTTTATCACTTGCTTTTTTTTTTCTTTGAATTATACTTTGCATTGCTTTTGTGCGCAAACTGCTTTTGACATCACTCCATTAACCTTTCAAAGTCATCTACTGTATGCATGACAATATCATTACATATTAATTTGGTATCACATGAAAGAGGATGAAATAACTTTGACATGAAAGATAGAAATTAATCCGGACATAATCTTTTTTCTAGTAATTGATGGGAAAAGATGGGTTTCCCTTTAAAGGCCAAGTCCACCTCAATATCAAGTTGATTTGAATAAACAGAGTAAAATGAAACAAGCATACCGTAAAAATTTCACTGAAATCGGATGTAAAATAAGAAAGTTATGGCATTTTGAAGTTTTGCATTATTTCATGAAACAGTGATATGCGTAGCATGGGCGGTATGCAAATGATGAACCGATGATGTCACACACTCACTTTTCCTTATGTACTAGAGAGTGGCTGCATGGTCAAATAGAATTTGTACAGTCAAATTATAGAATGTTTAAAGATAATTTGATGTTTGAGAATTATTTACAAGTCTTGGGTAAGAAAGGCACATCTATCATTTTAAGTAAATTCAGATGTTGAGCTAATGGACTACCTGTTAACAAGGGCAGGTTCGATGCAAGCCTGACAGATGAATTGCATTGAACTATATAGGAGATGAATTTCATTATGTTTTTGTTTGTCCCATTTTTCACAAAGAGAGGCTATTGTATTTACCTAGTAACTTGACTTCCAGTAGACCGAGGTGCATTACTATTCAATTCAGCTACATGTAATGCTTGCCATTTAAAAAAACTAGCCAAGTTTGTCAGAATTATTATGTTACATTTTTCTTCAACGCCTATATTAAGGAGAAAGACAGTAGTGTTTTTTTTTAAGTAAAATGGAGACGAATGCATGTACACGTAGTGGTAGAGTAGTTAAACGTCCTATACGCCCTGATTTGTAAATGTGTTTATTTATATAGTATATTTTCACATGTATATTTACATTATCACTTATGTTTTTGTTTGTTTTATTTTTTCACCATGCAACATAGTCATTTACAAAAATTCAGTGAGTTACACTGAAATATGCATAGCAGGAACAGTGCATAAACAAAGAATGTTTGAAGCGCAACGTCTCTATTTATATATTGTAAATATGTTTGTACTCTCATACCCCGAGAGGGGGTCGATAGAGTCAATAAAATCTAAATCTAAATCTAAATCTAAATCTAAATCAGAATCCTTAGTGAAAATAATTCTGCTTACATCTGAGAATTTTGGCTCAGATATATTGATCTAGTTTTATTATCACTCTGTCATAAATTAAACTGTTCTATAACAAAATAAGCGCAGTGGATGATTCCTGTTTGGAGATGAAATTTGTCTGCCATCATTCATTTGGTGATCGGCAATGTACAATGCACTGCATACCTATTCCCTGCACGACATTTGTAGATCGAACCACTGACAAGCCAAATGCTTAAATGCTTCGTGTCTTGGAGAGTCGTCTGTTGTGTCAATGATGCTGCATCGCATGGATTTGCAAGAACGGTGACAGTACAGTACATGAATGAAATTAATATTAAGTTTGAAGAAAAAATTTCCTCAAAGGAATTATTAATGGCAAGCAGTAAATACAATAGGTTCGATATGACCTGCAACTACAAAATATCTTATATTTACTGACCCTTCTTTACACCTACAAACAGCATCAGTGGATTTTGTACAATTGCTTAACATGACAGCATTCACATCACAAGTGGAGCAAGGATGACAAGTTTGGTTGGTGTCATGTACAGAACGGTAGGTCATGGGGGGACAGTCCCCACACAAAGTTTCTCCAACCAGTGTCCCACAGCCACAGGAGGTCTGAAAGTGAGGATGAAAAACAAATGAGAAGTCGCTAAAATCCTAAATGAAATATTCAGTAAAAGATAGAGTATATATGAAAGGTGGACACTTGAAAAATCCTTCAGAATGATATTTTGACAGAGCCAGATGATCTCTTTTCTTATGTATTAATGGGCGAGGGTCTAATCAAAATGCATGTCATTATAAGAATTGTTAAAGTACATGTAGACATGAAGGGAAAAAAACAAAATTAATTATCAAAAGAAAGATTAGAAATCACAGAAAAACCTGAAAGAGTTTTAAACTCTAAATCTAATGCAGAAAAGAATTAGAAGCATTTGGAAATTGGATATCTGAGAGGAGTAATGCGGTAATACAGACTCTCAAATCGCCCCTCCAACAGTGACGTCACCAGGGCGAATTCCATGCACAGTGCAATCGAGCATGATGCCCTACTGTTTATCTTCATTTTGGCTTTTTATGCGATTTTGAGCTACATGTATTATTCTTTTCCAATAAAATAAATATCTGAAGATCAAATTAGCTGTTTTGTTTCTTTATTTATTCCTCACAATTATCTAAATTTTGACAATTTCATGGTGCATGACGATTAACAGAATGCTAGTCATGACAGGAATGATCGTGTAGCATGTAGGGTACATGTACGTACCAGTATCCAGTATAATGTTTTATCCTGAATATTCCTCTTTGCACTATGAATTAACCGCAATGCCATGCCCTTTTTTTCTTTTCAGAAAAAAAAAACACTTTAGGCTAAAGCTCGATCGAGTTTGCTCAAAATCAACTCACACACTGCAGCACAGACTTATTAGCAAGTTGCATGAGTTCAGCTAAACTGCAGTGTGACCAAACTAGCCTAAAATAAGTTATTCACGACAACCAAAGCACTTTGTACGAATCAAAGAGAAAGATATTTCATATGATCAGAAGTCAGAATTATTTACAGTAAATCAAATAGTTTTTTTTTTGTTCGCTCAGAGCTCACCCAAGAAGCTTGCAAATAATACAAGCTGTGTGAATGTGCTGAGCAAACGAAATACCGTAAATAATCCTGGCTTTTTGGACTTTGAAAATAAGCCACAATGCCATGAGCTTAAGATATATCTTTCTCTTTAATTCGTGTATGGTGTTTAGTTGTCATAAATACAATAACTTGAATTGTAGAGACCAAAAAATTCTTTAAAACATAATCATAAGATGTTTTATGATCTCAATTAGTCTTTACTGGGCTACATATCAAACACTATTCAGGCATGTAGAGTACTTACCTCTGCAATCCGCTGTTTACCATTAGGACACTCGCACCATTTGCATTTGTTTTCATTGGGGGTCCCAGTACACATCAGGGGACTCGCACTCTGGTTCCGAGTCCCTCTTCACTCTCTTCTTCTTCATCTAGTGACAAGAAAGGCAGGATGAATGCGATTAAACTCTATGTATTTACCTTTGATGTGCACATACTTAACAAATATCTTGTATACTTTTAACAATTTTTTTTAAAGTTTATTGATGGTTATTGAGATATATTGGTAGTGAGGCTAAAGACACGGACTATCATGACATTTGACCTAATAACCCCTAAACCTAATCAGATCATCTCCCTATAGTGACCTACATGTACATGTTTGTAGGACAAAGTCTGAAGTTCATAGCTCAATATACATTATAAGCTCTTTACTATTAAATGTATGACTTTATACACAAGTTTTACATGTATATTTACTCTTCTTAACCCTTTAGCGCTTGAAGAGTCGGGAGATTGTAGTCTTTTACTCCTCACACCACCCCTCAAGTTAACCATCTTTTGCAATAACCTCTCCGCTGTATGCAAAATCTCTCTGCAGTAATGCATCGTTGCAATGCAGATTCTAAACAGTTTATATCTAAAGACACACACTTTTGTTGTGCCCGATCCCCTACCTTCGTTATTAAATGGGTCAACGTCCACAGGCATTCTCGGGCGGTTTTGGGCGGTTTTGGGCGGCTTGAGTGCTTGAGGGTTAAAAAAGGAAATATCAATAACATCATGCAAAACACCAAACTGTAAGACAGCATTCAGAATATAAAAGAAATACGAATAGATCAACAATACAAAATGTGAATCAACATGTACAGTTACTACAGTATAATTCTCAAAAAGTCTGGTCAAAAATCTCATAATAATGTACATGTACATGTACATGTAGTCTATACACCGTTACGGTAGTTCTAATATTCACAGCTTTGATATAATGCCAATACATTAATAAAGGAAATTTGGTCATGAATGCACAATGCTAGATTGCTCCTTATCATTATGAAATTTAAAGGGGAATTAACCTCAAAATATAAATGTGCCCATATTCAAAGATGTAATCTATTCCATTTTGTTGCCCTACGTAGTTTTGCATTAAAATATATACGAGATGGGTATAAATGAAGATTTTCTCAGCAAGATTTATCCTGTGCTAGCGATACCACGGGGCTGCCATTTTCTTGATGTGTACATAAAGATATTTTTAATCCGAATGCAATCCGAATTGTCTTTCTTCCTGATACAAAATTCCATTTGAGATTTGAAATATTTAATAGATATATATATTCTAAAAACAAAATTGTGTTTTACATGTATATTTCTTTGAAAATTACGATATTACTAAATATCAATCTATTTTCTTGATACTATGACGTACGTGACAGAGCGAATTAATTCAAATTTATGGATGATGACTTTCCCGAGCGTCAATAGTGACAAACTATGCATTCACCTGCTTTGAGATAATGGACTTCAAAAGTCAGAATGCGCGTTGTATAAATTATGTTCTGCTCTGCCTGGCAAGACCAAGAAATTGATTTTAAAATCAATGTATACACCTGTATTTTCCATCATATATGGGGCCTTTTTATAATGAATAGAAGTAATTTGGCTCATGGATTAAAAGTATCTTCCTGACCGGAACGGTCTCCAATGGTTCATGTACAACTCCATGTCATCAAGAAAATGGCAGCCCCCATGAAGTGTTAGCAGATGATACCATGTGCTAGAATGTCTTGATTTAATAAACCCTTTTCTGATATTTTATTTCTAAAGTGATACAGGTCAATGATTAAGAATATATTACACCTTTGAACATATTAAAGTACATTCATATTCTAGTGTTAATTCTCCTTTAAATTGTTGTACAGATTCTATGATATCATTTAGTGAAACCTTGAGACAAATGAAGTTGTGATGTTACAAGTAAGTGTGATTGTGACAAATCAAACAAAATATCAAAAGTGCATGTATTAGTACAGAATAATAACAGAACCTGATGACTTGGAAAAAAAAGTGCTTTGATCAACATATTAAGTTGAAGAGCACTTAAGTAATTACTACTGTTTCGATTGTGCCCCCCCCCCCCCCCCCCCCCCCCACCTTTTAGAATGATCTTTTTTTTCTTTTTTTTTTTGCTTGTCAGAGAATTATGGAGGGAAACTGGACCCCCATAACCCCCCCCCCCCCCACCCCCCACTGAACGAATTTTGGAGGTGGGGGGGGGGGGAATTTGCATTTGTATTTTTAATTTGTGAATTTGTAATCAACCAAACGCAAATTGGAAACTCTGTGACGTATCTTATCCATTTGCTCCGTAAACAAAAATTCATAAATTTTCATTTTCTTTGTTTTTGATGAGGGAATAGATTTGCATCACACAGGTTTTGTGTAAAAGCATGAAATGATTATACATGTACATGTATCTAAGGTGCATGTATGATAAAGAGAGAAAATGGAAATTCATGATTTTTTTTTTCAGCACAGGGAAAATGGGAGATGAGCTCACAAGATAAGTCACAGAGTTGTCAATTTGTGTTTGAGTGATTACAACTTCAAAACTTCCTTATTTCTCATTGCATTTTGCTGAAACTTTCACTGATCTGTTTCCTTAATTTTTCTGCTTCTTTTAAAGCCAAGTTGACATGAAGGTGCACTTCCCCTTTAAAGGTACATGTAGGACTGTTTAATCACAGGGAACTACTGAGATAATACAAAAGTCAATGATCTAGAGCACACAAGAATACTACATGATTTTCAAAGAGTGCAATATTGTAAATGCTTTTTTTGTTTTTCTCTCTCTCGCTCTCGCTCTCTCTCTCCCATCATGGCTAAAATTTTAATGCATTTGGCACCATGCATGGATGGGCTTAATTTAGAGTGTTGGCAGAAAATCTACCAGTACTAAATATTCACAAGAAATATTTCAGAGACAACAACTCCATGGCAAGAACAAGGACTCTTAGAAAAAAAAAGATCAAAGATCGTTCTTCCTTGAATGAGATATATTATCCTCTAGTGCAAAAAAATGTCTGTTCATCAAAAGGAATTGAGAAAGGGAATCTTTTGAGGAATTTGGGTACAAAACAGAGTTCTCGATATGATATCAGACATCATGAAAGCATTTCCAAAAGGATACTATCACTGATATTAACTTGGAAAAAATCGTAGCTTTCATACATGTTTCAAGAAATCTTTACCAATATTTTTTCTGATTCTTTTGCTCCTATTCATCAAAGTGTCTATGAAGGGGGATCTCCTCTTTATAAAGAAATAATTGCAATTCAATTTACATTTGTAAAATTATGCATGCCATATGGGCCATCATCTCTGATTAAATATGGGTTAAAGGTGAAAACAAAATCATGGCAAGTGTGCACGAAACTGTGAAATTAAAGATAAAAGTTGAGTCCTGGTCATGAGATTGAATTGTGAAAGAAATTGTCTCAAAGCAATAAGTTTGATCATATAGCACATACCGGTAAGAATTGTATGGTGTATTTAGATTTTGGAATCACAAAAATGATAAGGAATTGACTCAGTCCTGCTGAGAGTCACATGCACTGCACACAGAAATGAAGTGTGATCTCCTCTAAAAAGCTAAAATGCAATTCAATTTATATTTGTAAATGCATGCCATGTGGGCCATCATCTCTGATTAATTATGGGTAAAAGGTGAAAACAAAATTACAGCAAGTGTGCGCCAAACTGTGAAATTAAAGATAAAGTTGAATTCTGGTCATGTGATTGAATTGTGAAACAGCCGCGGCTCTACACTGCAATTAACTCCTCGTAAAGTCGTAAAAGCTTTTGAATTCCTAACGGCTATCGAAGCCCTCTGCTGAGGGAGGAGAAGAAATCCTCGAAAATTCACATTCTTGTATCTCCCTTATTTGGGCCTTAAAAATCATGAAAATTCCAGAGTAGATAGGAAATGATATTCATATCAATTTTCACTGAAAACGGTTGAGTATTTTTTGAGATACAAGTATTTTTTCTGTTTCAAAGGGCCGAGAAAAGAGGTTTTGTTTTTTTCCAACACAAGTCTGCGACAAAATTAATATGCAAACAAATGACATATTGCTAGACTTTAAACTCTGGACTGTCTCACTCCCTGCACAGTTTCAAGTTTGCGCAGTTAGTAGTTTTGTGTTAAACTACCATAAAAATCAAAGACTTAACATGAAAAGACTGCAAGTCACAGTCTATCATGAAATGATTCGCCTCTGTGCGCATGCGCTCACCCGATGTCATCCTTTTGCCTCAGCTCGTGCTCACTTCGATCAGCCGTTGTGTTATAAGCTACTGAAATCCTTGCAATCTGATTGGCTGAGAGCAAATTTGTTGGTAACATTCACTAACAAGACGCGCCCCGTTTACTCTCGATCTTGTGTGTATGTTGTACGTGTACTGTGCATGTGTCATCCTCAAAATTATTCATACCCCTTGGAAAATTAGAGAATTTTGCATTTTTCGCAAAAATGAAAGGGGAACTGGATTTACATGCACATCACTTGAATACATTTAGTTATCTACAAACGAATGATGTTTCTGGTTTCACCTCATTTGCATAACAATAGAAAAAGTGAGTTATCCAAATTTTGCGATGTTCAAAATTATTCATACCCTTGGTGATTCATTGACTCTACTGATCATTATGAATCAAAACCTTTGTGATTAAAGCTTGTAACCCTTCAATACACTGTCCCAAGGCTTCTGGAGGTCTCTACTGAGATAGCAGGCCAATACCTGGTACCCAATGGCTAAATTTCCTTGAGGATGTTGTCCAGAGATGCCTTCACCTGGTCTTCAGGGCATTTCTTGAATTTAAAGGAGATTTAATGTATACAAAGGGTGTAGTTATTGACTTAGTGGTTACGGGACTATGATACTGCTACTTTCATTTAGGTAGTTTTCTGCTTATTTTGATGAAAATTTTACTCTGAAGACGAAGAAAAACACTCTTCCTGCAGAGACCTTCCCCAGAGCCCTTCCATGTTGCACTGTCTGAGAGGAGTTTGCCCTCTTAATTTTGCTCCATTCTCAGACGGGAGTTGTAAAGAGATCTCGCGGAATCTCTACAACTATGAACTATAAACTCAGAGGCTCTCTCTGAGAAACCCAAAGCCCTAGCGTCTCCCCCGATAACGGTCAAGCGGTCAAGTGAAGGGCCTCGTGCCGACCATGGAGGATCCCAGATAGAGGCCGAGACCCAGGTCTGGCTTCAGAGGGAGCGGAAACGGCTGCCCCTCCAGGAGGGACAGGAGTAGGGTTAACCAAGGACCCACGCTCGATCCTCCTTGATCTTTCTCAGAACCTGAGGGATCAACAGAAAAGGGGGGAAAGCATAGCCGCGAAAGTGTCTCCAGTGGAGAGCGAAAGCATCGAGTGCCCAAGCCTCCGGGACCGAACCCGAGAACAGTACCTCGGAAGATGGTGGTTGAGAGAGCGGTCGCAAAAAGATCGACCTCTAGCGGCGCCCACGTCGCATGTAGAAGATCGAAAAACCCCTGATGGAGGGACCATTCGGAAGGGAGACACTTGCCCCCGTGACAGAAAGTCTGCTATAAGATTTTCTTGTCCGGGAAAGTAGGTGGTTATCAGAAAAATGTCATTCGTCCGACACCACCTCAACAACTGGGCAGCAAGCGAGTTCAGGGAACCCGACCGGGTTCCACCCTGACGATTGATGTAGACAGCAACCGTGATGCTGTCCGTAAGGATAAGCATGGAGTGCCCCGCAATCGTGCGCCTAAGAAAGAGGAGCAACATGAATGCCGCCAGCATATTCAGCACAAAGATATGGGGAATGGTACGCAGAAGAGACCAATCCCCCGAAACCATCTTGCCCCCACAAAGGCCGCCCCCAGCCTAGAAGCGACGCATCCATCGAGATGGCCACTGACGAAATAGGGATGCGGGGTTTGCCTCGAGCAAGAAACGTCTCGTCTGCCCAGGGGGCGAGGAGACGTCTGATCTCCCTCGGTAATGGAATTCATACTCTGAGGGAGTCTATGCCTGGCAGGCAAAAACCTTCAAGAGGTGCCTCTGGAAGGGCCTCAACAGAAGTCTATAATCCGGCAATACATCCACTCGGCTCAAGAGGTAGCCTAGAATTTGAAACCAGCGCTTTGCCCGTACGCTGCGCTTAACAGGCGCAGGGACCGAGCGGCTGACGTAATCGTCCAAATTCTGTCGCGGCAAGGGCAGGCGACCTGATTCGGGATATCTATCTCCCCACCTAGTTACACTGAGGTAAGGGTGGGAGACAGCTCCGACTTCTCCCAGTAGATTAAAAATCCTAGCTCCGGTCTGGAGTAGGAGGTACAACTGGTCTTGGAACACAGGCTTTGAATGTGCTACCAGGAGACAATCGTGCAGGTATACAAAGTGTCGGAGGCCGCGATTCCTTAGGAAGGCGTTTATAGTCGATACTACCCAGGTGAAGATGCGGGGAGCTGGTTTCAGCCCGAACGATAGGGCACAAAACCTGAAACCTTTTGCCTTGGAAGGTGAAACCCAAAAGACCCCCCCCAAAAAAAAAAAAATCCCCCAGTAAGGGCATGCTTACCAGCTAAGCATGCATAGGCAGCCTTGAAATCATACGTAAAGGGCATCCCCGAAGAGGGAACCCTTTGCCTGAAGAGAAGAGAAGACTAAGCAGAAACCGGCTGGGCCGGTGGGAAAAACTCAGGTAAGTATCTCTCCAAAAGAGCCTGGGCGACAGTAAGCAAACCCTGACGGTGTTGGGGGACCGCACTAGCTTGTGACTCGGAGACAGAGTCAGCATCAAGGTTGGCTGTGTGAAAAACCTGGCCCCAGGGGGGGCGGGTGTATCCATGAACCGAAAGTCTCACCGGGAGGGGCACCAAGTGCCGCCGGGGTAGGAGCAGCTCTGGCCCGGGAGGCTCTGGGCCTGCCGGGATCGAGCATGACCCTCAAGGGGCCAATCACGACCGGATATTATACAGCCGGCGTAAGAGGCTCTAGAGAGCCAGGCAAACCTGCAAATCAGGGCCCGTAAAACGGCGAACCGGGGCCGGATCTCGACAAACCGGGGCCGGATATCGGCAAACCGGAGCCGGATACCGACAACCCGGGACCGGAAACCGGTAACCCGGGGACGGATATAGTCAAACCGAAACCAAACAAGAACGGTACATGGTTCGGCATACCCGGTCTGAGGGAGAAGGGTCTGGCGTCTCATCTCGGAGACCTTACCCTTCTTCCCAGTCAAATATCCTAGGTGCTAGTGGCAAACTTGGCTTTCGAATTTGGAAGAGACTTGGTCGACTGGTGCCTACTGGACTTCACGGAGGGAGGGCTGTAGCCGTTCGGCAAAGAAGTCGGCTCCATGACCGTAACCGCCGTGCTTGGCAGGGCACTCGAATAATGTCTCACGGCTACCCACCCGTTTGGAACGGAGGCGGGTAGCCGTCTCTGTAGTGACTAGCGCCGAGTCAATAAGAATGTATAGATCACTGATGCCACAGTGTCTATGCTCAGGCGGGAGCTCGTTGTCGGGGTCCCGACAGCTCCCCCTGAGAGGACACGAGTTTCAGAGGTCGGAAAACTGGCGAAACTCACGCCGTGAGTTGGGGGGCCTGCGGTCGTTAAACCGCCGACCCCCTCGTCAGGACCGAAGTCCTGACTGTTGTTGTAATGAGGTGCCTAACTTACCTCCTGCCGCAAAGCCTCACACCCGTCCTGGTAGTTAGTGTACTGCGTCTCAAAAAAGAAGCCGTAACACTGGCTCCCACCGTGTCAGCCTGCACACTGGTGGGGGCCATACTGGTAACAGAGCTCGAAGAAAAACTCATACCGATACTATGGAGCCGGCGTGAGAAAAAAAACTGAAAAATTATAACAAAAATAAGAAAAATTATACAAGCGCGTGGGGGTGTAAAATAAAGAGCTCACAGTATTTCTATTAAAGGAAATACAAGCACAACTAAGTGTGAGAAAGGGAGCCAATAAATAAACACCCCGAGGGCTGTGAACGAAAATAAGGAAGAAATCCCCAACGACCCAAACAAGGCCAAGCGCCAAGCCTGGATCGCCCGCCCAGCAAACGAGCGAAAAGCTAAGTCACTGGAAGGAACGGAGGGGAAGAACAGCGAGACAGAAATTGAACTTATTTCCTGTCTTAAACAACGTGACTAGAAAGTCCGTACCACAAAATTAATAAACATTAAATGTGGACGGAAATAATTACTTAAAGCAGATCAGAAAACGCAAAAAAAACAGATAAATCTCAATTTTGGGCGCAGAGACTTATCTGACTCTTCGGCAGCGAGAATGAAAAGAGGAAGATGGCGGGCGTGCGCTCACGCAGGTGACTATGTGAAGGTGTCATATCAGGGGTGGGGCGTGCGCGAATGTGACTTTTGAGTTTCTCGATGGCGGCCTGGTTTGGACCAAACTGGGTAGATACATCAATTTATTGTAGTAAATTGTTTATTTTATGCAAATCAGGCAGGACGGAGTGAAAGCTTTCGGGCAGTTAATTGCAGTGTAGAGCCGCGACAGGAAAGGAAAGAAATTGTCTCAAAGCAATTGGGAAAGGTTAATCGTAGAGCACATAAGAATTAGCGTACATGAGTGTTCGGGGGTATTTGTCCTGGGGGTATTTGTCCTGGGGGTACACAATGTAGTTGTCGGGGGGGGGGTAGTTGTAGTTGTCGGGGGGGGGTAGTTGCAGTTGTCTGGGGGTAGTTTTCCAGGTGGTAGTTTTCATAGAATCAATATGCAAAGCTGAATGAAGAAAGAATGATAAGACATGCATAGACCAACCATGAAAAGCTGGATCAATAGAGTACATGTAGGAGTCAATGGAAAAGGCCTAGGAGAAGCTTACACAAAATGAAAGAACAAAATGAAAGCATGGAAATGAATGCAAATCAACCATACTGTTGTCTGGGGGTAGTTTTCCAGGTGGTAGTTTTCATAGAATCAAGATGCAAAGCTGGATGAAGAAAGAATGATAAGACATGCATAGATTAACCATGAAAAGTTGGATCAATAGAGTAGGAGTCAAAAGGCCTAGGAGACGCTTACACAAAATGAAAGCATGGAAATGAATGCAAATCAACCATACTGTCACCATGCACTGTGTGCTTTATACAATTCATTCTAAATTTTTTGAAATGTGATGTACATGTAAATAAATTGAAATATTTAATGGAAATAAATATTGCTCCTACAATATCTTCATGTAATTACATTAGGCATATATCCTATTTTGTAGTATTGTAATTACAACTAGACAAGTCCATTTCCGCGCATTCGAAGGAGGGACAAAGAACCTCTCCCCTCCCCTCCCTCAAACAAAAGGATGGCGTAGATATTGCCGCCAGTGGCCCAGACTATTGTCAACACATGGAGCAGCATCACCAAAACATTGTGTGTAGATTGGAGTATAATGCATCTCTATAGAAAATTCGAAAGAAATCGGTCAAGAAATGTGACTTGCAGAGCACACACAAGATGTCCACTAAAATATGACCTTTGACCCTATAAAAGATGGAACACTGGGGACAGCATCACCAAAAACTGTAGAGGTCTAGAGTAATCTATGATGGACCTCCATACAAATCTGGAATACAAATGTGTCCTCCAGAGTGCATGCAACCAAAATGTATGACATTTGACCCTATAAAACACTGGGGGCAGCATCAGCAAACACTATACAAGATGTGTAGATTTCACTCAGACACACCTCCATATAAAATTTGAAAGAAATCCGTCAAGAAATGTGGCAGTTAGAGCACACAAAACACATATGACCTTTGACCCTATAAGGATAGAACAATGAGGGCAGCATCACCAAAAAGTAAAGATGTGTAGATTATACCAAGATACATCTCCATACAAAATTTGAAAGAATGTGGCTTGCAGAGTGCACTCACGCCATCCTCCGAAGTATGACCTTTGACCCTATAAAAGACGGAACACTGGTGGCAGCATCAGCAAAATCTAGTTTTTTAGATTACACCAAGAGACACAGTCACACAAAATTTGAACGAAATCTGTTGAGAAATGTGACCGCCAGAGCGCACACAAGAGTGAACACTGGAGGCAGCATCACCAAAATTTATAGGCTTCTAGATAAATACCAAGCTACACCTCCATACAAAGTTTGAAAGAAATCCGTTGAGAAATGTGACGGCTAGTGCGTACACAAACTATCCCAAAATATATGGCTTTTTACCCTATAAAAGACGGAACACTGGGGGCAGCATCACCAGAATTTATCGGTTTCCAGATTTTACCAAGAAACACCTCCATACAAAGTTTGAAAGAAATCCGTCGAGAAATGTGATCGCTAGTGTGTACACAAGAATGTGACGCGGACGCGGCGGCGGCGGAGGCGGAGGCGGAACGCTGCTGAATCCAAATACAATAATTCTTATTTATAAGCTACTGAAATCCTTGAATCTGATTGGCTGACAGCAAATTTGTCATAGAAATGGTGTAGGTGTTATTGATAACAAATTTTATGAAATAGCTGAAAGATTTTGGTAAACACCATGTGGCAGCCCTTGTGAACAAGCTGACAATGCTTAATTTTAGGGAAGTAAAAAGTCTGTAGGCAAAAATAGCCATGTCCTAATGTTCTTTATCAATAACATAACATCCGCATTTCATTAGCCTCATGATTACAAAATTTGTTTTCTCTTACACAAATATACATTCAAGCACAAATATTCAGATAACAAATACTTAACAAAACATTGTGCAGTGATAATACTACCATATTGCTTTATAAATGCCAATTTTATAACTGTTTTCATCAACTAGTATTCTAAATGCATTACAATAAAATTAACCCCGTTTGTGTCGTCACATACCTGGCTGCTGACGGTCAAGTCCTCCTCTAGCTGTCGGTTGACCTCTGGCCCTGAGTTCGCTTGAAGAGACTCTAGTTGTTGCTGAAGGTCACTGATGGCGCCTGTAAGATCAGAGTTGACTCTCTTGACTTCCGCAAGCTGTACAAGGAGCAGATCAAAACACATGTCAAAAATAGAATAAGCAATAAAATAGGCAATTTGTGATACACACAGGGATTGCAGTAACACTCGTCCATCTTGTGTCATAGATATACAATATTTCCAGCACAATTGACCTTTGTAGATAATCATACCATATATTTCCTTAGTGCATTTTCCAAAAAGAACTAATGTAAAGGTGGAAAACTGTTCAATAGACACTCACTTGATCTGTATTTCTAAAAATTCTGAATTTGTTCCACATGTTTAGAAAGATGCAAAAGAGACCACTATCAAATGCACATTTTTACAGGTAGTGAGGTGAAAAAAATAACACTCCCAAATATTTTCTAAAAAGTAGTGCGGTTAAGCTCAACGTCCAAATATCTAAGATATGAACATGGACACGAACAAACTGGTGATTGCTTATTCATTTTGTTTTAAACTTCATATAGTGGATGAAATCTATTCAGTTCCTTTACCAACCAGGTTCCGATGTAAGTCTATCTCTGACAAGTGGCTGTTAAGGAAAGTTGAAGGAAAGGGCTATAAACTTAAGTTAAAGCAACCTGTTTTTCAAGAGTATTGGCTCTGTCAACTGCTTCTTTCTCTTTGCTCTCAGATGCCTTCAATAATTCCTTATATTCCAAGGCCTGCTGATCCAGTAAGTCCACCTACAATATACAATGATATCAAATCTACAGCATAAGAATTAAGTGTACATATATCGTCTAAAACATTCCTACAACAAAGTCACCAACATTCATCAAATTTTGAAGCATGGATCCCTATTTTTAGTACTGTATTATATTAATACATTAAGCATGGTTTTATGGGATCATTGATAAAAATTCATGAAAATTCAAGAACCCTTGTTGAATTTCGCTAAAAAGGACAAGCGTCCCCAAAGGTGCCAGGTAAAAATGCCAGAGTTAAAAATGCCAGAGGTAAAAATGCCAGAGGAAAAAATGCCAGAGGTAAAAATGCCAGAGGAAAAAATGCCAGAGGTAAAAATGCCAGAGGAAAAAATGCCAGAGGTAAAAATGCCAGAGGTAAAAATGCCAGAGGTAAAATGCCAGAGGAAAAAATGCCAGAGGTAAACACGCGATGGGTGATGACAGGAACAAAAAGTAAAGAGGTAAAATATGCCAGCTGCATACTAGGAGAATATAGGTGAAAAATCAAGGTGAAATATAGAGAAGGTCTAGAATCAGACCTTGACATCTGCTGATTTTACTTTTTAGACATTTATTTGGTTTGACCGCGTTGGATTCTGGACTCCAGATCGAAGACCCGGCTTTTTTTAATCGACGTACGACGTCATTATCCCGAATGGAATTTGGAACGAGAAGGAAGTCTGCAACTGAATTTTAGGCTTCGAGACGGGAAAGGAGGTATGCAAAAATGACATCACCCCTTATGTGGGACAGTCCTTTTGTGGGTAAATATGAACCTATTCGGAATTATGAACCTTTGGATAAACGAAACTTCGGAATAATGCAACAAATGTTCGAAATTTTGAACCCCCAGGCATGGGAAATTAGTGTTTCGGAATAACGAGATGCCCCGCATCATGATACTAACTGTATAACTTAACGACACAATACCTGTACCATGCAGTAGTAAAATAACTTGCAGGCCACGCGGAACGTCTTTGAAAGTGGAGGGGCTTAGTGGAGGGGCTTAGTGGGGGGGGGGGGGGGGCTGCGTGTATACCACATTTTTGCACTGCCATACGTTTGCACGTGAAGTTACTGAAAAAAGTGGGCATGGTGGGGGGGGGGGGCTGCGCGGTCCATGACTTGTACCAAATGATCTTGACTAGTTTGCTTTTCGTTATCTGTACTTGTACCTGCGCCTTTTTTTCTTTTTCAGTTCTCCCTTCTTCAGCAAATGTACAGGCCGTTACACAAACATCGAGCGTTACAACCTCGTCAACATTAATACGGGGGAGGCCTCATGCACATTAAGTTATAAACAAGATGCAGATATAATTAAACTGAATTAAATGTAAAAAATAGAATATAATATTGAAGTGTTTAAAAAAAAGGGTCGTCAACAGAAAGCGAGTGGCAAACAATACATGCATGCTATACCCGGGCCGGGGGTGGGTGGGGTACTAGCATTTTTTTACCTCTGGCATTTTTACCTCTGGAATTTTTACCTCTGGCATTTTTTCCTCTGGCATTTTTTCCTCTGGATTTTTTACCTCTGGTATATTTTCCTCTGGCATTTTTACCTCTGGCATCTTTTCCTCTGGCATTTTTACCTCTGGCATTTTTTCCTCTGGCATTTTTACCACTGGCATTTTTTCCTCTGGCATTTTTACCTCTGGCATCTTTTCCTCTGGCATTTTTACCTCTGGCATTTTTTCCTCTGGCATTTTTACCACTGGCATTTTTACCTCTGGCATTTTGACCTCTGGCATTTTTACACCGAACCTCACCAAAATGGACTAGTGGCAGCATCAGCAAAAATTATAGGTGCATAGATTTTACCATGATACACTCCCATACAAAATTTGAATGAAATCTGTCTAGAAATGTGGCCTACAGATTGCACTCACACCATTCTCCAAAGTATGACCTTTGACCCTATAAAAGACTGGACACTGGTGGCAGCATCACCAAAAACTATAGGTCTGCAAATTTTACCAAGATACACTTCAATACAAAATTTGAAAGTAATCCATCAAGAAATGTGGCCTACAGAGTGCACTCATGCCATTCTCAAAGTATGACCTTTGACCTAATAAAAGACAGGACAATGAGGTCAGCATGACCAAAAAGTAAAGATGTGTAGATGATACCAAGATACATCTCCATCCAGAAATGTGGCCTGCAGAGTGCACTCACGCCATCCCCTGAAGTATGACCTTTGACCCTATAAAAGACGGGACACTGGTAGCAGCACACCAAAAACTAGAGGTTTTTAAATTACACCAAGAGACACCTTCATGCAAAATTTGAACAAAATCCTTTGAGAAATGTGACCGCCAGAGCGCACACAAAAGCGCACACAAGACATCTATCAAAATATAACCTTTGACCCTATAAAAGACGGAACATGGAAGTAGCATCACCAAAATCTATAGGTTTCTAGATTATACCAAGAGACACCTTCATGCAAAATTTGAAAATCATGCTTATATAGAACTGCTTAGAATGTTGCTATTTCATTCACTATTTCTAAAATCAAAGAAATTAAACAGAAAGTTTAAGGGGCTTACCAAAACTATACAAGGTCTTTACATACTACAGGCAACTCTTTGCCTGTATTCCCATCAAAAGAATAACTCTTCCACATCCAGTGTACACTACATACATGTAAATTGTAAACTGTATCAAAATGTCTTGTTGAAACTCTCCTAGAAGACCCCCAAAACAATCTTGACGTTCACATGAACATACTGGTTGATATGTATTTACATCCCAGAACAATGTACATGCACACCATCTCAATCTAGACCCTAACCCAAGGATATCATTCATTGGCCATGCACCATACACATGCATACAAATGCATCGAGCCATACATTTAGACCTGCAGGCATAATAGCCTACCAGATTCCCCATTATCCCAGGTTAGGGAGCAGAATGTAGACTAGCATCTCAATAGAGGTCAGCGTAGTACCTATAGTACATGTAGCTTTCGTTTAAAGTCAGCTGGAACAAGTTGAACTGTAGGAAACGGTAAGTGACAACAAAATGTTGGGTGCAATCTGAAATAATGCAGGAATCTCTGATAACTTTAACAGGGGTCAAAATAACAAAAACTAAAATAGGAGCCAAAAATAAAGAAAACTACAGACTGTACATGTATTTAAACAGGGGTCAGACTTAAGAAAGGGTTGGTTCCAGGAATCTTTTGTAGGGGGCACCAGAGGAGGGGGGGGGGGGGGGGAGAGGGGTAAAGTATGCCACAATGGGTTTTGAACAGGCGGGTGGATCTGCCACTGATGTGAACTGGCCTATTTGGGTTATCGCTGATTCTACTCTTGATACCAGCCACCATATACATGTACATGTATTTTATTTGACACCAATACATGACTGAAACAACAATGATTTTTCTCCATGGACTTATACTCTTACTGATACTGACTTTCTATTCATATGTCCATTATTCATTAGATCTTTTGTTGTAGATATATTGAATTTGCCCTTATATAATTTTTAAATGCATTTGTGAATTGTGAGCAATGCAGCCAATGACTGCCATTTGCAATTTGGAATAAACCATGACAGAATTCTGTTTGCATGTATACATTACCTCTCTTCTGCTTTCTCCAGAAGCTTCCACACATGACAAGGCAGCCACCAAGACTAATAATATCCTATAAAAGAATCAAGAACAAAGATATATTATCTACATTACATCTTGACTGACTTTGATAGAAAGTTGCTTTCACTGAAAAATGAAAAAACCAGAGAAAAATTTGGCAAAATATAATACGAAGTCAGATAAACAATAACAAAGAAAAAATAATTGAAAGGGCATTGCCATGATCATAGATCTCCAAGTAGCAAAGAAATTATTAGGCCAATAAAGAAATTTTGATTACCAAAAAGGGTAAATTTGATCACAACATATGTAATTACTGTTTATGTTGTTTTACATCTCAACAGAAACATGTAGAACATAATTTATCTAAAACGTGGTAAAAACATGTATACAGCAGGGGGTAAGTAACACAAACAAAACTGAGGGTCGGGCATCTTCGCCAAACATTGCACCATGTTTGGTGTAGACACCCGTAGAGAAGTCTTTTTTAGCGAGTTTATTTCAATATCTGCCCTTAAAGTGTACCTGATCAAAAAAAAATATTTTGTTCTGTGCCACTATACATGTACTAAAAAAATCAATGTTGATTACAAAGAGATACAGCAAGTTGAAATATATTCCCAATAAACAATACAGCGACTGAATGTTTGCCCCGTCAGAATGCCTACGAAGCCCGCTTGTAGTGTTCTTATCTAACGTACAGGTGTATGGTGGATCTGAAAATCGTGTGACTGTACATGTAGGTCGATAACATTACAAGACACTTCCGGGTCTACGCGCGCAGCGAAGGCTTCCGAGTGCACTCACACCAAATGACCATTCTCCAAAGTATGACCTTTGACCAAAAAAAAGACAGGACACCGGTGGCAGCATCACTAAAAACTACAGGTTTTTAGATTACACCAAGAGACACCTTCATGCAAAATTTGAACGAAATCCGTCAAGAAATGCAGAAATAAGAGTGCATGAAATGGACAAATGACCTATAAAGGACGGAACAATGAGGGTAGCATCACCAAAAAGTTGTGTAGATTATACCACAATACATTTCCATACAAAATTTGAAAGAAATCCATCAAGAAATGTGGCCTGCAGAGTGCATTCACGCCATCCCCTTAATAATGAAGCATATTTTTCATAAAATCCGACAGCAAAATTGACGGGTCAATTTTTGTTATTAAAGTGTCCGGAAACACAACCCCCCATCCTACCTAGCTGTACGAGCTCCTTGGCTTATCAATCTGGTACTGGCCTACGGAGCTGTATATGGGCTACATATGCTGTGTGTGGAGGGGGATATCAACAAAAAAAACTACATGTACTAGATCTAAATAACACCATTTCTCACATACTGTAAGCCATGCAAACCACCCTCTGAGTTTGCTAAAGGGGTTACCTTCCAGGATCAACTATTAGATTGTAAAAATTGAATGAATAAAAAAGAGGAAAACACAAAAATTGGCAGGTGTGATCAGGTTTTTGTTACCTCGCATGTGTAACTTATAAATATGGGACTACACATGCAAGGTAAGATTTGTGTAGTCCCATAAATACAAGTTACACATGCAAGGTAAAACATACCCTGATCATACCTGCCGATTTTTGTGGGGATTTTTTTCTTTTTATTCATTCAATTTTTACAATCTTAGTTGATCCTGGAAGCTATGTAACCCCTTTTAAACCCCGAGGGTGGTTTGCATGGCTCACAGTATGTGAGAAATGGTGATCTTTACATGTAGATCTAGTTGGGGCTTTTTTATATCCCCCTCCACACCCATGTTCAGCTGTAGGCTAGTATGATGTAGCTGTACAAGCTCCTTGGCTTATCAATCTGGTACTGGCCTACGGAGCTGTACATGGGATGCATATACTGTGTGTGGAGGGAGATACATCTATTAAACAGAATATCTCAATATCATTTTCCACATAGAGCCATGCAAACCACCCTTGGGGTTTGCTATTAAAAGGGGTTACCTTCCAGGATCAACTAAGATTGTAAAAATGGAATGAATAAAAAAAAAACACAAATATCGGCAGGTGTGATAAATGTAAAGATCACCATTTCTCACATACCGTGGGCCATGCAAACAACCCTCAGGGTTTGCTAAAGGGGTTACCTTCCAGGATCAATTAAGATTGTAAATATTCAAGTTCAAGTTCAAGTTTATTTAACCAATTCATTAAATGTAGACATTTTACAATAAGATATGTAATAAGAATAATGAATGGTTTGGGAGGCTTTTGCTAAACAGTCGGGTAACGTCGCGTCGCGTTGGTAGAAATTTTCGAACATTTTTCAGGAAGGTGTCTTCAAGGGGACAAATTGAAAAAGAGTCCATCTCAGTATGATTTTTCCCGTTTTCATGCTAAAAACGACAAACAAGGGAATAAAGAAAACAATAGAAGGATAATGCAAAGAAAAACATGAACTATAAAGAGAGAATAGAAGGGTAGGAAGGATGGAAGAAAATATGAAAGGAAACAAAGAATACAACAAATGGAAAGTTGGAAAGTAAAAATAAGTGGATAAAAACAAAGAATAACATAAAGAAAGATAGAGACATAAACGATAGAAGGATAAAGATATTAAGAGTAACATAAGGAAAGATAGAAGAGAAGATGATAATTTGAATAAAGGAATAACATAACGAAAGAAAAGATGAAAGGAAAACAAAATGATGGGATAAAAGCAAAGAATGTTTTAAGGAAAGTAAGTAAAGATGGGAAGCAGAAAATGATTTTAAAAAGAATAATATGAAAGATAGAGAGACAAAGGGCAATCCAACCTTGGTAATAAAGAGGATTAGTGTTGTAGTGGTCTTAACTCTTTTTTGACTTTACGATACCAGAATTTTCCTTTTTTATTAATGCTTTACAAACAAGATTGTAAAAATTGAATGAATAAAAAAGAAAAAAAAGAAAAATATCGGTAGGTTTTTTTACCTTGCATGCGTGTACATGTAACTTGTACATATATATATGGGACTACACCAATCTTACATTGCATGTGTAGTCCCATACAAGTTACAGATCGAGGTAAAAAAAACCTGCCGATTTTTGTCTTTTTTTTCTTTTTTATTCATTCAATTTTTACAATCGATCCTGGAAGGTAACCCATTTACACATGTAGCAAACTCCAAGGGTGGTTACATGGCTCACAGTAGATCTATGTGGGAAATTGTGATATTTATACTTCTAGTTTTTTTTTTGATAGCTCTCTCCACACACAGTATACGGATCCCATGTACAGCTCCGTAGGCCAGTACCAGATTGATAAGCCAATGCAAGGAGCTCGTACAGCTGAGTAGTGACATTTAACACATTTTAGTCATTTTTGTGTGTTAGAGCGAATGGGGAGTTGTCCACAGCTACATCACAGATATAACACTCATAAAGATGTCAAGCACTAATTACATGTATACAATGTAGACAAATTTTAAACATGTATAAATTCACCATGAGATCTAAACTTAAATTTCACTATGGAGCTGCATGCATGCAAATACATGTATGATGGGGAGCCCTATGTCTGCGCACCTAAGGTTTTGACCTGAAAATGAACAAGAATTTATTTAATATTCCTCTAAAGCTTTATTTTATTTCATTCCTGATATTCTAAAGAGTAAGTTTGAAAAAAATTTCATCAAAATTAGAGCAAGAACAATGCCATTTTCACAAGAAACGGTGGCCGTGTCATTTCAACATTGAAAAAAACAATGGTGCCCATGTCTGCGCACTCATTCATTTTACACGCAGTTCGGGAGTTTTGACGTGAAAGACAACATTTTGAGGCTTGTGAATAAAATGTCTGAAATAAGACCGTTTTTCATTATTTTGACTCGTTTTTGCATGAATACCTATCCCTATGATAAAGATGAAAAGTTAGTGTTCGTTGCGTGTTTTGTTTTATTAGAATCCAGCAGTTACGCGTGTGCGCAGACATGGGCACTGCGCAGACTTGGGCACTCTAGCCATACATGTGCTGTGTGATTTGGAGGATGACATGAAATTCAGTACATGGGACCTCAGTCAATAAATAACAGTTTATCCTGCTGAAACTAATTTTGCTAAACTGTAAACATAACATTTTATCATTCTATTGATTACTTACTAATCACAGTAGATATCAGCACATGTCAGTCTTCAGTCTTGATAAGTTCTTGTATCAGATGCATTTAAGTGCAATTAAATCATATAATGATGTAAAACTGTACCAGGCACCAAATTTATGCTGCAGATACTTCCATTAACTGATATTTCCCGCCAATTTTGTAACTGTCAAATAAGCCTTCACTAGCCTTCAGGAGCCCTCGGGAAGGACTGCTTATTTCATATGAAGTGCAAAAAGCTCTAACTATTAAGCCTTCATGAGCGACTGCTTATGAAAAAGCAGTGGATTCATTGTTGAAAACTGACACAATAATTCTCCATTGCCCGATTATAGTTAGGTTTTGTTTAAAATGGTGTGAATTTATAACATTTCATAGGAATAATTGACATCATATCTAGCTTTTGTAATTCATGTATTACCTCGGCTATTTAACAATTATAATGTGCTGTTCATGTACATTAAGTTTCTAATTAATTGGATGTATGCACTAGCTATGCATGATAAACCATTATTGGATTGCCAAGTAATTGTTTTATTTGTTTAACAAATACATTACTATGCTGTACCATCAATATCAAGTCTACACAATCTCATGTATGTTAACAATATTTTTTGAAGTATCATGCATTTAGAATACATGCATGTATGATCATTGCAGTTTATTTTCTAAGTATTAAGCCTTCACAATTTCATGCTCAAAAATGTTTAGAGGTATTAACCTATAGCCTTCCAAACTGTGACTGCTTACGACTGCTTATCTTTGTCTTCGACTGCTTGTAGGAAAATTCTCTTGAAGGCTTATTTTCTAAAGACTGCTTATTTAGGCAGTCATATGTCTTTGTCTACTCATGAGAAGGTCTGTGAAGGCTAAATGACTGCTTCTTTGCCATCTATTTAAGCAGTCGGATGTCTTCGAAGGCTTACCGACTGCTTACCGACTGCTTAGGGACTGCTTAATAAGCAGTCTCCTTTGGTAAGGGGTGACACTACCTATTCAGCCAATTTGAAATTCCCATATGTACTGTCTAACTTTTAAATACAGTGTAGTGATTAAACATGATTACAACTTTCAAAAATTCATAACTTTAATTCTTATTGCTTGTCCGATTTCGTTCAAACTTTCACCAATTTGCTACTCTGATTTTTCCTCATTCTTTCAAAGCAGCTTCCGTTTAAGGTTGGATTTCCCTATTAACAAAATTTAGCCTGTCAATTTTGCCGTCAGATTTTATGAAAAACATGCATCAAGTACTAAAACCAGTGAATATTTGCAGTTCACATGATTTTCAACCTGTCCAGTGAAACTGAAACTGAAAGATTCATGACAATTTGCATGAAAAGTTGTTCGATTTACTGTTAAAAAATCACCTGTCCGGATTAATTAACAACCTGTCCAGAATTACAGGAGCTCGCACAGCTAATCCTACCTAGAGGCTAGACAGCTTAAAACCATCTGTTCGGAGGAGTCTTATTTTTACCTTCTCCTCCTACACAGACGGTTAACCAACCATCCCGGTACATTCACATGATTAGTGGACCTAACGAGCCAAATCCCCCCAAAAAGGGGGATCTGATTTTTCATCCCTATATATTATAAGGCATCCCCTTTCTCTAAAAATTCACATAGTCATAGATGGTGCTAGTCAGTGTGGCAAGAATTCCTTATGTCCCAGCCACCTTATTTTTTCCTTTTTTATTTTTAATTTTGGACTTACTCTGGTTTGAACTCAAGCTTTGAACTCAAGCTTTACTACTACTACACAAACCTACGGCGCTTCCGACTACTTCCAGGTCATGTGATATAACCAAGATGGCTGTCAGCGACTCGCTGACGTGAAACTTTCATGGTCATGGTTAAAATGATCACAATCGGGTACCAGACGAGGAATTTAGGGTAATAAATTTATTCAAGCGTATTATTATTAATTATAATTTATATTACAGCTGTTTTCATTCAGAGATGTAAATTTCCAAGAAATAATGTGTTTAAACTGGAAAATGAAAAATTCATTTGTAGTCCTTGGTCCCTGGTACAGAGTGCGAGAAGAACTTCAGTCTCTGTAAGGAGGTGTAGTGAAGCAAGACGCAAGTCCAGCGGAACACCCGACGAACAGAGACTGAAGCTGTCATGGCTAGACCCTAGTACCAAAGAGTTACGTCAGTGATAACTCCGGCTCCTTGATCCTACCTATAGCTATACCGTGCGTACCGGTAAAGTCAACACGACAACACGTGGAGTGATATGGGAAGGCAAACCCGGAAATTCCCTGGTCCGGTCCAAAATAATAACATTGCCTTCACCTCGCTCCGGCTCCCCGAGGCGCGGCGAAGGCGAGGGCGAGGCCGAAAGTCGAAACTGCGAAAGACGTATCCCACATCCTACGGCATTGCCATTGGCTTTTTTCCGTCCAGTCTATCAGTTTTTCTTGGTTAATATTTCAAACAAAAAATTTATTTACGGTACTTACGACAATCGCTCCAATAGCTCCATTTTTCTGCCCCTTCCACCTGTCATCATATCATGCGGGCCGCAGAGACAAACGTATGATATGACAAAAAACGACGATCCAAGGCAAGAGATAGAACGTTGCAACTACGTTTAGTATACCGTACCACCTGGGCGCGGCCGGCGCCGCGCGCGGTGTTGCGCTTTCGAGCATGTCACACGAGCTCCAGCGCAGCAGCTAGGGAAGGATTTCACAAACGATAACGCTTCTTCTTCTTCCAGTAGTGTGCATATAAAACCTCCAACTCCAAGGAGTATCAATTGTCGCACAGCAGTTGGTTGTCTACTATCAGCCGATCAAACGTGTTGCTCGAAAACTAATATAAGGCCTAATTAATAACTTAATTATTCCAAAAACGAACGCATCTACACTGTATACAAATTGTTCTCATATTTTGAGTTAGTGTATAACGACATCTTTGACTCGTGTCATGAAGATGTCGGATCCAGGGGGGCACAGGGGGCACGTGCCCCCCCCCCCCCCCGGCCAAAAAAAAAACCTTTTTTTGTGCTTGTCCGGAGAGACACAAAAATACTGAGGACCTTTTTTCTTTGTTTTGCTTGTCAGAGAAATTTGGAGGGAAAACCCCTCTTTTTTTTGGTGTGTGACCCCCCCCCCCCCTCCCCCGTTTACTAAATCCTGGATCCGCCACTGGTAAGGGCCTGAATCCATCGCCTGTGGACGTCACGATAGGTTACTTTTTGATTTCACAAAGCTTCTGCGAAGGGTTCACCAGTGTTGCCACAGCTAAAAATCTGAATTAGCCAAGTCTCGTCCTAATGCTAAATTGAGAAAAATTATGCTAAAAAAAAAGGTCCTCAGCATTTTAGTGTCTCCTTTTCAGTCCAAAATTCTCTGACACGCAAAAAAAAAAAAAAAAAAAAAGGGTCCTCAGCATTTAATCTCCTTTTCAGTCCAAAATTCTCTGACAAGCAAAAAAAAAAAAGAAAAAAGAAGAAAAAGGTCCTCAGCATTTTAGTCTCTCCTTTTCAGTCCAAAATTCTCTGAAAAGATCAGCCTTAGATATCTGTTCGTAAAAAAAAATTCTCTATTTAAAGTCCGAAATTCAGAATTATGCTAGATCCTAGTGAAATTATGCTAGATTTGGCCAAATTATGCCAGGAATAATGCTAGATTCCAAGAGGGTCAAAATTATGCTAAAAAGCATATTATGTTAGACGTGGCAACCTTGGGGTTCACCCGTCGCAAACTCATCACAACCTAGCGGATGCTCATAGGGTGATCGTAGACCCTTCGTACATGTAGAGCTGCGATGGGTTCAAAAAGTAACTTCCTGTCCCAATGGAGCGTATGGCGCGAAATCTCTTACAAGTTAAATTCGCTTTATTTAATTTGTTTCATTGTGACTCACTTTTTGTGAGGGTCTGTTTTAAACCTATCTCAATCATTTGTGGTTCGAATTCTGATGGTAAAGATAAAACGTTACCCTTTTTTAAAAAGGCCAAAGGTAGATGAAATGCTTGTAATTATTTTTTTCAAAACGTCTTTTATTTCTTTTCTTTTTAATTATGTATTATTAATTTTTTTGTCAATGTAGGGCCTATTATACGTTAATTCATTATCAATGCATTTTTTGGGGGGAGGGGAGTGGACAAATAAACTTAAACCATGTGCCCCCCCCCCCCCTGAAGAAAAAGGAATATGGTAACTTTGAGAAAAGTGGCGGATCCAGGGGCACTTCCGGCCAGTACCGCCCCCCCCCCCTTGGAAGAAAAGCATTTTGACCATAAAGGATCCTCAAATTTAGTCGATTGTGCCCCCCCCCCTTTTTTAGAATGAAAACCCTTTTTTTTTGTTGCGTGTCAGATATTTGTATTGTAACTCATGAATGAATCAGTTGCGGATCCAGGGAGGGGAGCACTTCCGGCCCGTGCGCCCCCCCCCCCCCCTTTGGAAGAAAAGTATGCATTTTAATGCATCAATTAATGTTACTCTAAGAATTTCACCTTGTTTTACTTGTTTTACACATACATGTAGGCCTATTACAAATCTCATGAGTATAAACATGTATGAAATACAAATCCAACTGGCAATGTCTTCTCATGCAAAGTCTTCAGCTCCACATGGATTTTATTAGTTAACGATCAAAGAAGTTACACACAAAGTGGCTGGAAAAAAAATCAAACTATTTTCTGATATTTACATAATAGTTGCTTGGTGGAAATTACAATGAAAGTGTTAATCCCAACTCAATCTCATCCGAACTAAATTAACAAGTATTCGCAATGGGTTTCGAGATAGACTACGGGTACATTTGCGCGATGGGGCTGATGATTCTTCCAGAATAATTATGAGGTGGTAGTTGCCCGATTATCAACACTTTCATAATCCTGGGGGGGGGGGGGGGACCTGCAGCCCCTTGCCCCCCCCCCCCCCCCGCCTCACATGCCTATATGGATTCGGATTGAATCAATATGCTTTTTAGGGAATTTATAGTTCAAGTTCAAGTTATAGTTCAATTGGCTGTTTTCTTTAACATCAACACATTGCATACGTAGGATATTTAGATGAAGATACGATTCCAAAAACAGAACTATGCCATAATGAATATATATAATCCAAAATAAATTTTCATTATGCATTATGAATCTGTAAAATATTTAGGCGTCCACTTAACAAGCCAGGTTTCATTTTCATCCTTAGTAGATTCTATAGTAAAAAAAAGGCTAACTCCCGTTTGAAATTTTTGTATAGATACCAAAATTGCATGAATTCACATGCAAGACGTATACTATGCTTTGTGCTTCAGTGCTTATTCGACTATGCTAACGCCGCGTGGTATACTAATTTAGGCAAGTCGGAACAAAAGAAATTAAAAATCATTCAAAATAAAATGGTTAGATTTATTCTTTGTTAGTAGGCCCAAGAACGCACGTTGGCTATAATGAGTTATCTAGATCTGCTGATGGTCTACTTGATGTCAGTCAAAGATCAAAACAGCTCATACTACATCACGCGCACAAAATATATCACTCGAGGGCGAATGGCTTGTCGCGAATGGGTGGGTTGCGGGCACAGAGCTGTGGTTGCGGGAGCGGGATGGGAGCGGGAACAGGCACACCCTTTCGAGACAAGCCCCCCCCCCCCCCCCGGTTATCTCGAATGGACGCGTTCCCAGCGAGAAGTTCAATGAACGCGCCACTTCGAGACAACCGGTGGGGGGGGGGGGGGACTTTCCTCGAATGGGTGTGTTGAGTAGACTTTTGTAACAGACGTTTTAGAAATTTTTGAGAAATGTACTCTTGCTGTTTTTTTCGTTTTTCTTTTGTCTAAGATGTAGATTAGAAAATATAATAAAACAGTATCTAAAAAAAAACTTTTGACAAGGAAATCATGATTTGTGCAAAATAAATAAGAGAATTGAATAATTTTATTATGCATTAAAACACACGGGGACGAAAGGGCAAGTGGCGTAGCTAGGATTTTTGTATTTATTTATTATTATTTTTGGTTGGCGTAAAAAAGTGTTAAGCGATTAATCGCTAAATTCCGATCAAGCGCTAATGGCAATCAATCGCTAAAATCCGTAACACAAAGCCCCCCCCCCCCCCCCCCCTTCAATCAAAGGCTATGAGAGCTTGATTCATAGCGATCGATCGGTATTAATTTTTGCAATGAATTTAAATAACACGTCATATAATATGAATAAAATGGAGGTACTTTTTCCAAAGTCATGCTTTCAGCGATATCAGCGGGGAAATGTGGAATTGTCATAGTCTCAAGACAAGTCGTTACGTGTTATTTAAAATTCATGTTACGTGATTTAAAAAAACCTCAATTTTCTCATATTTTTAGTGTCATCATCACCTTGTCAATTGGTAGGTGATGCATATCAGGTATTTCTTTCTTTGCTGCTTTCTTCACCTTCTTTCCTTCTCTTCCTCCTTCCTTCATGGAATTCATGTTACCGTGATCTAATAAAACGTGAAGAAAAAGACGTATGACTAATAATATCCTTAATTTCCAGTCGAAATGAAAAAGAGGCAAGATGAAGCTGCATGTACATGTATATCTTACTTAAAAGTCAGAAGTTGACACTGAAATTGGTCCATCAATGCATCTTTATTTTCAAAGTAGGTAAGGATGTAAGCCCGCTTTTAGGATTTTCAAAATGTAAAAAACTGAATAGACAAATTATTGGATTGAAACATGCACCGCTCTAAGAGACAAGCGAGGTTTAACACGAGAGAGAGAGAGAGAGAGAGGAGGGGAGAAAGAGAGAGAGATTCCTCACGGCTTGGGAGAGTAGGATCAATGCAAAGATTTTTTTTTTTAAATCACAGGTACATTTAAGGGGCATTATGTTTTATGTTTCTAGAACACTGAATAAACAAAACAAAACACGATAGTTGTATTTATAACAAAAATGAAAATTTGCAAAGTGGATATTCCATATGTGACTAAATCCTACCTTCCAATAGGTATCATTAATTACATAAATACATTGCAATTAGCTTCCTATTATGCCTTGTCAAACAGGCGCAGATGGACAATGGATGTGTTTACATAATCCTGACAAAATCATTCACTTGACTACTTTTGAGAAAGCAATACAATTTTCACAAATAAATAACTTATATTGCAAAAATAATTTGACGCCAAATTGCACGCCGAGAAAGTTACAATACTCAAAGTTTTACTAACATGCAGGTAAATTGAATGAGACATGCACTTTGAAGTAGTTATTATGGTTGTAATGCCAAAAAAATATTTTTTTCTCTACTTCCAGCAATGTCCAGAGTATTTTGGCCAGCAAAGCTTGCTTTAGGGGCACTTTGATGGGGTTTTTCTTTCAGCAGCGTGTTACACCCCCTTCCCGATGGAAATTTTTATCAGCTTTTATATTTTTATAATGTACACCCATACCTCGTCCTGATGAAAATAATTGGTCTATACAGGCCTTACGGGGAAAAACTTGCCCCAATTTTTAGGGGCCGTCTAACAACCCATCCCAACTGAAAAATTGTGTCAGTGTTTGTATTGTGGTACTGTATAGTCGGATGAGTTAGGGGGAGGGGAGGACAAACAAACACACACAAACTTTACATACTCTTACCATCCTGTTTCTTAATTCTGCAAGCGATCGCGAGCAATCTAAAGCTTAAAAATACACGATTATTATAGTTTTTGAAATGTAATTTCAGACAGCTGATAGGCATTGGTCGTGGTTGGTGATTGTGAATAATTGCAGCATGATTCAGGACGCTAATACTTCTATACTTCTATACTTGTGCGTTTTTGGCTTTCCCAACATTGTGCGGTTTTGTGCCCGTTTCTTTCATTTCTTAAATCCAATGCATGGTGGGAAAAACCAAGCGAACAAAAGTAGAAGCGGGGGGCAACCTCGCTAGTCATAAGGACCGCTATTCATAACGTGTAAGTTCCTATACCTGAAGGTTCGCTATTCATAAAACGGAAAGGGGTCACTATTCATAAAATCATTAGGACCATTATTCATTAGGACCGCTATTCATAATGTGAGATGAGGGTCGCTATTCGTAATTCACATGGAGGGTCATTACTCGTTCAGAACCACTATTCGTAATACGAATTAAGGGTCGCTATTCATAATACGAACTGAGGTTCGCTATTTATAATACGGAATGAGGGTCGCTATTTATAATACGATATGAGGATACAGCGACCCTCATTTCGTATTATGAATAGCGATGAATATTGAGCCTCTTCTCCATTATGAACAGCAGTCCTTCTGAATAGATTTCGTTATGAATAGCGGTCCTTATGACTAGCGAGCGGACCCCAGAAGCGACCTTAATCTACGTCACATTTTCACATGATCGTGAAAATAGTTTATGTTTTAAAAATCTATTTGAACTATATGAGAATACAGGTAAAAGATATTCCTTTAAGTTTTAAATAAATACAATTTAGAAAGAAGAATGAATGTTGATTTTCTGTTCATACCCGGTACAAAATAAATATAATTATCATCATAAATTATCATCATAATTATAGATGAAGGAATAACTTCAAAGTAATTGAAGAGCAAGAGCATTTAAGAGATATCTTGCTCCCAAGAAGTAGTATAAATCCGTTCTGTGGAGGGTGGGGGGGCACACACATACAATCGACATGAAATCCACGTGTTGGCATATTATGAAGACTCAAAAATTAAACAAAAGTAGTTTTATGCTTTAATCCAACGGCTCATTGATTCCTGGCACTAAGTTTCGACATTTCCCTACATCTTTCTCATGTGATCTCAAGTTATGTGTACATCTGTACACATATACACACAGGGTCCGTGGAGCGTTTTTATAAGTGGGGGAGGGCGAAAATCAGCCATGCTGTTTCTAAATTTTGCAAGCAATCGCGAGCGAGCAAAACAAAATACACACTTCATTAAAGTTTTTTTTAAATGTTATAAAACATAAGACCAAATAAGTGACCGAATATGACGGTATTTGCTGCCCACATCATCCAATAAATTCGAAATTTTACGAGCGAGGAAAAACACACTTTATATGATTTAAAAATATTATTTCTTCATCGCAATATACTCCCTTATTTTAGAAATTATATATTTTGGCCCTTTGCTGCCCGAATATGAGGATGTTCTGGCACCTCCATGGTTGAATTTGATTAATTTGTCATCATCTTAAATTTTCAGAAACGCATTTCATGAAGAGTCGTTCTGATGCAGCACTACGGCATAACAGAGGACACATTCAAATGGATAATGGCTTTCCTGTCAGACAGGAAACAATCTGTGCTTGTCAATGGCAAAGAGTCTTATGGCGGGATGCGAATTTTTTTTTCCCACGAACTTTTTGTCCCTGGCGCATGCGCACATGGTCATATTCTCCAGACCTCATTAATATTCATTAATATCTCCACTACTTATCATTACGTCATTAGGCAATTCATGAACGCGTGCGCGCTTCCTTCCTCTCTCTTCTGTCTGTGATGAGATTTTCGGAGAAGTTAAAATAAAGCTGAATAAGGTTTATCGCTAATCGAAATTGCAGTGCATCATGGGATTGAAAAGGGGGCAAGCCTATGGCGCTTACAATGTGGTTTGCACCTTTTCAATCCCGTCATGCATTGTAATGCATCGCCCTCTGTTGATATTTGCCGATTCGCGATAAAGCTTATTTCAAAGAAATATCTGGGATCTATGTATAATCTTTAATAAATTAGGTCCTATGTAGGATAATTAGAAATTATGAGGTCAAGTTTCATACTGGGCAGAATAATTATTCACTCAAGACTAAGATGATTAAAAAGTATAGTAGGTATAGTACAACGAACACCAGTAGTGGGTGAGTCTTGTTTCTCGTATGTTGTCATACAGTACTTTGATTAAAGGGATCTTATTTCTAAGGTTATTTCTATGTCATTAATTTAACTCTTCTCCGGACCTAATTTCCAAGTTTATTTCTATATCACTAATTTACCTCTTCTTTATATGTATGCCTTTTGCCTTCTTTCTCACCCATTCTTTTGTCTACCCCCCCCCCCCCCCCCGAATCGGGCGTCCCGCAAGGCTCGGTCATCGGCCCGGCTCTCTTTATCCTCTATATCAACGACATTCAACATCAAATCGACTCTTCGGTTGTTTGCCGATGACTGTGTCGTATATAGAGAGATCGTAACTGATGAAGACTATCGCAGACTTCAACAAGATCTACTACAGCTTTCATCATGGTCTGCTACATGTCAAGAAACGGGGTAAATGAAGAAAAAAATAATGCTTACGGATTATGCGCCCCCCCCCCCCCCCAATCCGAACGGTTAATGCATTAGAAATACAGTTTTTGAGGGTTGGAAATGCAAAAAAAGTCAAAAGCTCAGTTGCTTTGCTCCCTTGCCTAATTATTAGCTTTAAGGATCTCGTAATTTTGCGCCCCCCCCCCCCCCGTATATAGTTCTCAAACAGCTTAAAGGGTCCAAAATTTGAAAAATAAAAATGTAATTGTCGTTGTTTTGCTCGCTATCATGTAATAAGTTTCATCTGAATCTTGCTAGATATATTGCGCCTGCAATAAACTGTATAAAACAGCATTTGCAACATTTGCAACATTTGAATGAGATCCCAACTTTCGGTCGCCTTGTTGAATTTCTCGACCACTTCTCAAGGGTTTTCGTTAATTTTGCTCCCAGTGAATAGAAAACCGTTTATCAATGTACTAAATTCGAACTTCTCGATTGCTCAATATCAGTAGTTCAATTGCAAAATTTCCTAAGTAAAATGCACAGGGAATTACGTTTTTAGGGTTAAAAATTGAAAAATTGCCACTCGGTCGCCTTGCTCCGTCACTTCTACAATAACTTAAATAAGTTTGGGGACTCGGGGGTTGGGGCGCAACATAATTGTTTGCCACGGGCGCCATAATCCCTAGATACGCCACTGCCCAGTATATAGTTCTTAAATAGCTTAAAGGGTTCAGATATTAAAAAAATAAAGATGTAATTGCTTTGCTCGCTATATCATGTAAGTTTCATATGACTCCTGCTAAATTTGCGCCCCCAATAGGATAAAGTGTATAAAACAGCATTTGCAAAGGTTCAAATTTTGAAAGGAATCTTAAATTCAGGTAGCCTTGCTGGTTTTATCGACACTTTCTCAAGCCTATAGGCTAGGGTTTTTGTTACTTTTGCTCCCGATATAGATGTGAGTGAACAGAAAACCGCTTATCAATGTATACAATTTGAGCTTCTCTATAACGCTCCATTTCGGTGGGCAATTGCAAAATTTCCTGGGTAAAATGCGCAAGAAATTGCGTTGTTTACGGATATAACATTTTTTCGCTCGGTCGCTTTGCTCCCTCGCTTGTACAATAACGTAGGTAAGTTTATGCACTCTGAGGGGTTGGGGGGGGGGGGTAACTTCATTGTTTGCCCCGGGCCCCATAATGCCTAGATACGCAACTGACTTCACTTCCCTCGCCGGCCGGTCATTTCCCCCCCCCCCCCCCCAAAAAAAAAAATAAAATAAAAAAAAAAATAAAAAATAAAAATCATGAACACGGATCGACACCCCTGGTTGGAGGTGATGTAATCTATATAAATCAGCTTAATTAAATTCAAGATTATTTTTCAAGGTAGCTTCCAGATTCCAAATTTTCAACCCTTGTACAGGAGTACATGTTTACGCATTCAAACCGATGACATCGAACAAAGAGAACAATGGGTCATCGGTAGTAATTCAATAGGTCATCGGTTGTCAACAATTGGTGAGGTTTATTCCGTCAATGAATTTTGTGACGCAATTCAATAGTGGAGTCATCGGTTGAAATTCGAACAATAGAAAACATAAATTCGTGTCAATGTGTGTGTATGTGATGTCCTTACAATGCTTTACCTCAATTGATAAGGGATTCAGACTAGCAAGCAGGGCTATTGAACCATGAACATTAAAGCAACATGCATACTTCACATGCACAGGCCTATATGGTTCGGACACACTCACTTAAACGTTCATTGACTCGTTTGTCAGGGGTGGCGCAACGGTATTATCATAGGAGGGGCAAGACGACCACAGACTTTGGGGTTTCAACGAACTAAAGTTATTAAGCCTACGCACACCCTTTGAAAAGATGGAACTTATGATGAGAATTGAAAATTTCTTTTTGATCAGTTCATGTTGCTATACCCTACTCCTACATTCTCTTTAATATCACATATTAAATTTTTTCTATTCTTTTTCTTTTAATTCTATTATTTGCATAATATGCAGTTCTGCTCTACTCATGAACATTACTGCGTGCGATTGAAGCAGGTTTGGATATTTGGAAAAGTGGGCAGGCATAGTGCCCCCTTGCCTACAACTGAGATTATTCATGTTTTAGATTAACAAATAATGACAATGATGATGATGATGATGATGATGATGATGATGATAATGATGATGATAATACAAAAAATATAACCAAAGTAGTTCAAAACAATAGACAATTGATGAATAATCTGATAATGAAAATCAAAGCTGGTGTACACCTCCATTGACCGACCCACAACTGGGTCATTCCAACGAATTATACATTTATTGTATATATTAACATAAAATAGGGCCTATATATATATATATATATATATATATATATATTCTTTTTGTTTCTTCTGTTTCTTTTTTAGGGGGAGGGTGGTCACTTGAAAAATCATAGGGGCAACCGCCCCCTTGTCCACCCCCCCCCCCCTCCCCACCCTGTAGCGCTGGCCCATGCAGCGCCATCCTCGAAAGATGTCTTTGAGGCATCTATAAAGGCGAGTCGGATGACAGTGCAAAATTCGTCGATATCAAGCAATTCGCTCATGACGACGGTCTCCTGTGTTCTAATTTTTTGTGAGTTAAATATCAATTTTCAATATACTCATATTCAGCATTCAAATGTATATAAATGACTTTTATGTTCCAATGAATAAACAAACAAAGTCACCCGATGTTCGGACAGCAGAGCGAACTGCCCGAATATCAGATGTAAATACCTTATCTCGTATATTTTGGTAATAATATTTCCTCTAAAGGCTTTAAAATTAAAGTGCCAAAAATTTGCTCGCTCGCTCGCCAGATGTAGAATCCACAAATTGATCGGGTAAGTGACGTCAGTCATCGCAGAAATACGTATATTAAAAAAAAAAATTGTATAAGAGACATCGGTCACGTCGAGTTCGAAATTGAGCTCGTGCGCAGATACAGGTAGGGTACTCCTATGTAATGAGTTAATGTAATTGGTGATTGAACTTTGCAATTTTCAAATTTCCGCCCCCTCCCTATTGGGAAATCCTGGATCCGCCCCTGTCTATGCCACATGCCATCTCTCCAGCAACTTACTTTGGTAGGCATGACCATCTGGCTAAATATGCCATACCGAAATCTACAATAGACACATACAAATATGCTTTACTTGCACCCATGCAAGCCCATTTTATTGTATATATGTGAGCAACTCAAACTTGCACCTTGTCACCTCCACTGGCACATGACACAACTGACATCCCAGTATAGCTTCCACGGGGCTGCTTCTTTTGGGATTACTGCAACAAGTAACAAGTAAAGATCCTATTTTGACTACAAATATAACGAAAAAAGTTTTTCACTATCTTGTAGAATAGGAGTCGCAAATATTCATTTTACTGAGTGTTTAAAAGATATAATCCTTAGGGGGAATATAACAATAGGTCGTCCCCCATTAGCCTATGCCCCCCCCCCCCCCACCCCTGCTTCTGGCGACTATATGCTTGAAGTACAATCCACCTTATAATAATAATAATAATAATAATAATAATAATAATAATAATAATAATAATAATAATAATAATAATAATAATAATAATAATAATGATGATGATAATAATAATAATGGGCGGGGAAGGCATGTTCAAGGACTTTGCACTTGATGCGCAGTTTATTACTGCGTCTCGTTTCAGCACATTCTGGGGTAAAAACTTCCCGAAATTAATCCGCTTCCCTTTGCCACAGAAATCACATAAACACTGGCCCCAGGTAAACGATTTTTACTACATTTTTGTTGTGTATGAAAAAGAAGTAATGGGGCTTTGCTATAAATACAAATGCTCGGGAAATTTTTCTTCGAGAGGAAGGTGCAAGGAAGCGAGAATGGACAACCATTATCAATTCATGATGCGTTGCCACTCGACTTTTAGAGATATATTTTTAAATCTGAATCCTAGGCGGAATCAGTATTGTTTGGCTGCAATAAATCAGCCAGGAATTACGGCTGATCAAAATATACATTTTAGAGAAATATTTCCAGATGGTGGAGGAATTTCAGATAAATTTATGGTCGCAACATTTTGTAAAAATTTCAACAATCAAGGCATGAATAAGAACGACCATGCCGAGGTAAGAGTAATTCCCTTATTTTTTAAACTAATTGAAAATCATATTGCTAGTGGCAAAGAAAAAACAATACTCTATTTTTTCACATATTACTCATGTTGTACAGATTGTACAGATTACCTTATTAATAACTTAATTAACCCATTGGAATATATGAATGTAGAAATAATAATCGGTTATGTGAAAAAATACGAAGGCAAAAATGATAGTCCAAGCAAATCCAACAAAGCATTTGAGAAATTTTTAGACCTTAAAAAATACAAAAATGTAAGCATTAAGCGCCTGAATATTAAACCACTTAAATATGAAAAATTACATGTGTCGTTTGGTTTAGAAGCAAGATCCGTCGATTATGTTCAGTTTCATGGTGACACCTTTCGGCCGGAGTTCGTACTGTTACCTAATAGAGATATTTCTTATCAAGTAAATTTAAAAGACCCATTATTTTACGTTTCTTTACCAAACGCCTGCGGAACGTTAACCACTTACATGACTTACGACAGGCTAAATATCCATTTTCCTGAGGCACAAACATGGCTCTATGCCGGAGCCAAATCAAAAATGAGTTGTAGATTGACAAATATCGGGGGAAAACTCTATCAGTTTAACAATGGTTTTGTGAAAAATAAAGATTTAGGCCTGATGACTGTTGAACCATTTATCTTGCTAATGTCACCGGATGGAAATTACTTTCCTGTTTGGATCAGGACAAATTTATTAATCTTTGTAGAAAGGGGTGCAACTATTATTGAAATTTCCTCTTCTCATCGAGTAGTACTTGCGAAACCCATTCCCGAGACGGATTTTTTATATTATACCCACAGAGGCCATACATGGTAGAATAAAATAAGATATCTGAAAATTCCTCCAACATCTGATGTAGTTCCTCTGCGAAATTTAAAAAAAAAATCCTTCCTCTCAGAAGAAAATAATTAAAGGCATACTTAGACGTCTACTACTCAAGGTTTTCGGGGCGGATCACTCATTATTTTATTTTTTTAATCCGAAAATCTGACAGGGAGTATAGTGGACCGGCTAAATATTAATGAAGCCTTTCTTTTTATGGAATCATACAGTCGAACCAGACAAATTGGCAACTTCATTTCTTTAAGCTTTCGAATTGTATTTTGGTTTTACGACTTGAAGCTTTATTTTGTCTGACTGTGTAAATCATGTGCATGCTTGCAAGTATTTCTGTTACTCTGTTTATTTGGATATGTTGTTAAACGTGGAAAACTTTCTTGCAGAAAAAAAATGTTGCTTCCAATAAAACTGACTTGAATATATTATAGGCCAACAGATAAGCCATCGTTATTTTGTCATATAGGGTACTAATATGGGTAGGGACCTCGGTCAACTACTTCAGGGCGTGACGACCCTGCCTTACACGAGTCCCGGGTTCAGCTGGCTCCGGCTGACAGCATCCGGAATGAACCCTACACGAAAGCTGGAGTGGAACCCCGTATGGTTTGGTGCCAATCGTATTACCTTAATGCCTTGCTGTCCTTCAGAAAAAAGAGCTATAAAAAAATTAAAAGAAGAAGAAAAGTAAAAGAAAAAAATGAAAAAGAAAAAAAAAAGGAAAACAGAAACAGAAACAAAAAAATATTCATGCATATCACTTTTGTCAGTACAATACATAATTTCCTGTATAAACAGTGAAAGTGTTTTGGCCATCAGATCTGGCCTTATTGACGTAGCCGTTTTGAAAGGTTTGAATGTATAGAAAGATCCGTCCAGCCAGGACCAGAAAAGTTCTGAATAAGGCTTTACTGGGTCAGAAACGGATTCAAGACAAGTGCAAGCAAAGCCGAATATTTCACACCACACCCTGGCTGCTGATGAAGAGTGTGGTACAGTGTGATCATGACTTGTGAACGCATAATCATCATTGTATATAAACACACTTTCGGTTTTATCAATGATATATAATATTTATATTTTATAGAAGATTTATTGATTTATTTCATCAGTATTGTTACGGTTAGAGTTGCGATATACCAAGGAGTTACTAGGCAAGCTTGCTTGGTAACTCCTTGGATAGTAAATTTAGAGTTAGGATAGTGACAAGCATGACATTTTTTGCTTGTAAGAAAATTCTCGGAGATTTGTGCCCCCCCCCCCCCCCCCCCTTCACAAAATCCTGGATCCGCCCCTGATCTGCTGTGGTGTTAAATATAAATGATGTTAAACATAAATACAAATATCGCGTAACAATCATAGCATACATTAAATATCTAAAAGATAAGAAAAACAAATTAAAAAAAAAACATGAGAAGGGTAAAAAAAAAACACCATCAGTATGTGCTACGGACTACATTGTACAGAAATATATTTATTAGCACTTATGTAGGGAGTGAAGGGCATGTTTGAACAGTCATTTGTATTGCTCCAGAGATGGGACCAGCCAAACGAATAGTTTGTTGAAACGAAACTGTTCTCTGTCTCGGAATATTGATGTCTCCCAGTTATTCATAATCAAGCGTATAAGATTACTTTAAACTTTTTAGGGCCGCACAGTCGTGATAATAGTAGCGATGAATGATATGTCATGTAAGTCAAGATGACGATTATCAAATTTGTATTAGTCGGAATTATAAAAGAAAGCATATAGACCTTCCCATACATTTCATCAGAATACAATCAGAATATCCGCATTTCCAATATTTGACATTAGCTTGTAGTATTACAATGATTATACATATTTTTTTACAACCGGTTATAGACATATAATCATTTAAATACTCACACGTCTTGTCATATTGGCTATAGAAATCAGTTTTCAGATTTTTGTTTTAAAGGTGATCAAATTCCAGTTCTTTAATTCACTGCATACTCCCAACAGTCTGTAATATCTCTAAGACTTAGTGTAAAGTTAAGAGAAATGCGTAATTTCTTTGGTTTGTCATCAATCTCAAGAAAGGAAGGAAAATTGTGTTTGCAAAGTAAATGTTTCTAAGTTCCTCAATGATGTATATTGTTTATATTTAGAATGACATATTATTCTAGTCTATACTCGCGCCTTTCGCGCGGCTTTGATGAAAAGATCATACCAACCATTACAATGTGAATTTGGTGGAAGGATGTATACTTTAGAGAATTGTGGATTGAAAACAGGTGACAGAGGCGATCATAAACATAATACACAAATAAGTGCATAAAAGAGTTTGATGTTGGATATATAAATATTTTCATAAAATGGCGTAGCCAGGATTTTTCAATAGGAGGGGTCAGACGTGAAGGATGGAATTTACTTTTTAATTGAAAATGAGATAAATTACAATTGAATTGAATTAAATGTAACAGGGTTGGGTGCAGGGTGGGGAGATTTTCCCCTTTCCCGCGAAAACTTTGGCGATTTAACAAATTTTGAGAGAAAAGCGCCTTTTTAGGCTTTTTTCTCTCTCACTTTCACCGCTTTCTCGCTCTTGCTTTTTTTTAGGGGCTGAATAGGGGGGCATAGCCCCTTGTAATAATAATAAGATAAGATGCTTATATAGCGCAAAATACAAACTTCTGTCTATGCCCTTAACAAAGTAAACATAATTTATAAACATATCAACTTAAGGTACAATAATCATATAGTGATATCAGAATTTAAATTATCATAACTCTAACTGCGACTTAAGGCGAAACCTTTTATCTCATCCTATTGTTAGGATTCGCCTTAACCCACGTTCGTTTCGCCCTAACGTCGAATTTCTATTGTGACGGAATAAACCTATTGTTAGGTTTCGCCTTAAGTCGCAGATAGGTAAATTAATGTAATGACAATAATTAGAACAACATGATAGATGTATTCAGAAATTATCTTAACATTTCAATAACCATAACTAAAATTATGTCTTCAGAGATTTATTGAAATTGTGAACAGATGGTGCATCCCGGAGCTGGAAAGGCAGAGAGTTCCAAAGTGTCGGCGCAGCGGTGCTGAAAGCCCGGTCCCCGTAGAATTTAGTCCTAACCTTGGGAGTCTGGAGGAGGTTCATGTCCTTGGATCGAATGTTTCTGGTAGGGGTAGGCCTATATTCATTGATGATATTTAATATGTAGGACGGGGCAGTACCATTTAAGGCTTTGTACACCATCAGCAGGATCTTAAATTGGATGCGATGGTGGACTGGAAGCCAGTGTAATTGCAGAAGAAGAGGTGTGATATGTTCATGTTTGCGTGTCCTTGTTACGATTCTCGCTGCAGTGTTCTGGATGCGTTGTAATATCTTGATCTCCACGTCTGGCAGGTTTCCGAGAGGAGCATTGCAGGTGTCAAGCCTAGAGGTGACAAATGCGTTTAATAATCTCGAATGTGACCTATCTAGCGTATTGCCCCCATTGCTGATCGACAGGTCATTTTTACTTGAGACTTCATTGTGAGGTGTTGGTTCATCATGGCTTCAACGTTGCGAACAACCTCAGATGTCGTTATAACTTGCCTTCCCATACATATCTTGATGTCAGGGCTACATCTCGGCAGAAACTTCGACGTGAAATGGGCCACCTCTGTCTTGGTGTCATTTAAGGTGAGTCTGTTCCTTGTAGCCCAGATTAGGATGTCTTGGAGGCATTTGTTCACGTTTCTGATGGCAGTGTCACGGTCGGCGCTGTTGAAGATGGTGCAGACTTGTGTATCGTCGGCATAGAGTATGTCCTGCATTGGTGTAACGTTGAGCGTGTAGAGAAGGGGTCCTATTACTGATCCTTGAGGGACTCCGCAGACATCATTGAAGGACTTAGACACAGAATTGCCGATCTGCACCACGTGGCTGCGACCATGTAGATAAGAGTTAATCCAGTTGAGAACATTGCCAGCGAATCCAAACGGTTCAGATAATCGCTCGATGAGGATCGATGGAGTGGTCGATGGTATCGAAAGCAGATGAGAAATCCAGAAGAACAAGTATGGCTTCTTTCCGTTGATCGAGCGACAGGAGAATGTCATTCTGTAATCGGACAAGGGCTGTTTCAACGCAATGTTTCAACGTTTGTACCCACTGTCGAGTCGAGTCTACGCCAGTGAAAGAAAGGTCTATATGTTATATACAGTTAATAGTATAATTATTCATACCACTTGAAATTTGAAGTATTAGGCCTATGTGTTTGTCTTAAAGATGAAAGGTTGACTAGTGGAATTCTGTGAATTCTTTTGTTATAATTTCTTTTGAACACGATAAAGTACATGTACATTAAATAGAACAAACCAATTTTTTAATGAAAAACAAAATTGAAAAATTTCAGATCTTGGTAAGGTATGAGTAATTTGTCGTTAACTGTAGGCCTATTGTGTCTGTGTATATAATAATCTAAAAAATGGATTTATTCAAATTGGCCAACCCTGCCTGAAGGTGATGAAATACATTCAGGCATACATAAAAAGGCACACAGAGGCATAAACACACAGACACGCAGGGGCACACAGACACAGACACGCAAAGTCATACCGACACACACAGTCAAGGAAATAATAGTAGGACCATACTGTCAACGATCTCTCCGTACAGCGAGCTGCGTAGCCTTTAATCAAGGCGGCTGTGCTGCTCTGTCGATCTCCTGGTCGATCCTCGAAACGCGCGGACTAGTCCTCTAGATCTGATTGCGCGTTTCGAAGATTGACCAGGAGATCGACAGACCAGCAAAGCCGCCTTGATTAAAGCTGAGCTGAGCGGCATGAACCGCAACAAAAACAAAAATCGCCAGACCTTCAGAATTCGCTCAGTGGGGAGGGGGTTATGGGGGTCCAGTTCCCCTCTATAATTCCCTGACAAGCAAAAAAAAAAAAAAGTTCATATGTCACTATCATGACCAACTCTGCAGTGATAATGACCAGCTAATTGCCAGGCTGTTGTGAATAAATGGACACAAGTTTGTATGCCCAAAAGCCATATTATAGTCGACATCTAATACCGCGGTTACACATTGATCCGACTCGCGGGTTCAGCGCAAAGTCGTGTCGAACACGGCAATTACGCGATCACTGTGATCCGATACTAAGGTTTTGAAACTTCATCTCCGAACTTATCACCTTTGGGTAAACGATTGTGTATATGGCATGTTAGATCACATCGTTTTAAATGTTTGGTTAAAGTTTCCAAAACCGCTGCTCACTCTTTATCCTAAGTTATCTAATGCTCCATTGGTTTTGATCAATTTTTTGATAATAAAATGTTGGGATAGAAAAATATAGCGTGCGCATGCGATGGGGTCAATATGGGTCATAATTATGGTAGCCGAAGGTACCTTTTGAAAGCTCAACTCTGAATTGTCACTTTTGTTCCTTGTATAACAAAACTTCTTCTTCGAGCACTGAAGAATAAACTGTCTGACTTTTTTCTGAATCATTACAAATAATGACAAATAATTTATAACACACATATATAAGTCCCTGGTGTGGGAGGGTGATACCCCCTCCCCCGCTCGGTCGCTTCGCCGTCATCCCCCCCCCCCAAAAAAAAAAAAAAAAAAAATCATGAACACTGATCGACACCCCTGTGTAGAAGAGTTAGAGGAGAGCAAATCTTGATCATATAAATTTGGGGCGTTCAGAAATGGAAAGGTCATTAACTATAATTCACTAAATACCTTGAGTTATATCCAGAACTTTCGCCATCTCGTCGCGTTTTTGCATGATATTCATTGGTCCTTACGGTTTCAATTCAAGAAGAATGTCTATGCAGAATGACCATAAAATGGCCCAAAATTTGAGACACCCTGTTTTCTTTCTCTCATTACTGGCGAATGAATGGTGTGCCAGTCTTGTGGCGAAAGGTTTATGAAACTAGAGTGTCCATATTTCACTTTGATATAAAACATGTCATTTTTGGCTGTAAGGTCTCGTCGCGTTTTTCCTGAGGAAAATATAGTACAATTCAACATCTATGAAAATATGTGCTTATAACTATAGCTGTAGGCACAAACCCTTAAAATCGTACTTCGATTTGTACTTTGATTGATGTTTGGGAATCAAAATAAACTGAAACTGAATTAAGCCAGGAGCAAATAAAACCAGAGTATGAGCAATATCACCAGAGCATGGGTTACATCATCTAATAAGACATGGGCTGCCATTAACATGTTTCATTTTTTTTTCCCTGAGAGATTTTCAGCTAAGTCGAAGACATACATAGAGCTCGGTTAAACAATCATTTTTGTAGAGCCGCGCGGCGCCCCCCCCCCCCCCCCCCCCCCCCTTTAACACCTGATCACAGACATATTACAAAACTGCAATGGTGCTCACATGCAATTTGGCAGCACGTTTTAGAGCGCACAAAGTCTTCTTCTATTATAAGTTCGCTGGATTTTCCCCAACATTGTTTGCAAACTTATATTAAGTATGCTGCTTTATTTCCTCCTCCTGTTTGCGAAAACTCTGGCAAACAAAAGTGCCCTTTATGGTGCTATTCAACATCTTCACATGGTCGTTAAAATAGTTATATGAGTGGAAAGAACATAAAAGGGAAAAAGCAATTAATTATAGGCAAAATTATACACGTATTTACGTTTTTAGAATATTTTTTAACATTTCCACTGATCTCTATTTGTAATCTCTCCAGGGAGAGCATTCCACAACGAAGGCCCTGCATGAGCAAAGCCCCCCCCCCCCCCCCCCCTTTGTATTAAGCTTAGAAAGAGCAAGTAGTCCTGACCAGACATTTGACAACGTAATGATCTAGACGGAACATAATGATTTATCAAACTAATAATGCTGAGGATAGGAGCAGAGCCATGCACACAACTGACGGCGATATTTCACCCTGGCACATCATTATACAGGAGTTATTTCTCTGCAAAATGTTTGCAATGTAATTATGTAAAACTCTGACAAAGTTCATGTTTAATTGCTTCCATTATTTGGGGGACTCAACTGGCTTCGAGCCAATAACATCGAAGGCGCGTTGCTCAATACTCGTTAGCTGCAGAGAATGTGCAAGTGCCTTATTATTTTTTGTCTTCTTTATTTTAAACTGCAAGGTTGGCCTGTTCAGTTATGCAAACCGCTTTCCAAAGGCGCCCTGTAGTTTAACAAATAATTCTACATGACAATACAAAATACATAGCACTTATTCTCTCTTTAAAAAAGGAGTGAGTTTTCACTATATTTTCACTCTCCCGGGAGTGACGTCAGTGATCACTTGTTTAGGATATCAAGTGACTATCGAGTGCTCTCTAAGAGAAAAAGAGTGGAGTTTCACTCTATTTTTACTTTATTTTCACTCAGTGATCACTCGATATTTTTTTTAGAGAGAGTAGGTAACATGGTAAATTACAAAAATGGGGAGTGAATTAATGGTATTATAAAATGTACACTTTTGAATAGGAATTAATAATTCCATTGAGTCAAGATTTTAAACTTTGCATAGTTGTTTAAAACTAATTTAGGGATATACACGTCTGAGCATTACCAGAAAGTGCATTAAACAAACTGGTTCCAACATATCCACAAGAAATTTTCTGTCCCTAAGATGAACATTAATGAATATAATGTAAAAATCATAGCAACATAAAATTCTTCAATAGTTCGATTTTTTACCAACAATTGTAAATACATTTTCACCCAAGATCATAGGTCAAGCATAACACCCAAGTATTTGATTTTCTTTACATTTTCTTAAGGTCAAACCATTCGTATATTGTATCAAAATCATCTTGTAAGTTCTTCTGTACCTCCTTAATTCAAATTGTTTACCATGGCTTTTAAAATAGCTGTATCATCAGCCATTTTAGAATTTAAATGCAATTGTACATTACATAAAGCGAGAGAATATCAACGGTCCCAAGGTAGATCCCTGTGGAACTCCTGATTTGGTCTTCAAACATTCACTAGTGCAATCGTTAACTGTTACAAGTTGTCTCCTGTTAAATAGGATTCCACCCAATTGTATTCTTTCATTTAATACCACAGTACATAAGCCGTCCAAGAATAAAATTGTGTGGAATAACATCTAAAGCTTTACGTAGATAGATCTAAGAAAATACCCCAAATAATATATTTTTGGTCTATTTTATCACACAAAATAATCTGTAATTTCAGTTAAACATGTATAAAATTGATCATGCATTGCTCTTTCCAATACTCCGGACAAGGCAGTTAGCACAGACATTAGCCTCTTGTCGAGGCCCTGGCGCTGTTGAAATCCTTGGCGATATGGAGAAAAACCGAGGCGCTTGCGCCGAGGGCCTCTTGACACCCGACCTGAATTATATATTCATGAGGCACGATTTCCTACTGAATTATGCATGAAAACGTGAATAGTTAGATAACCGCGGCGATCGCCCAGCAAATTGGCCAATGAAATCTCAAGGATTTCTTACTTCAGTTCTGGACTAGTCTATTATTTTTGGGGGGATTACGTAAATCTCTTGCTCAAAATACATTCACAGACAAGCACATTATGAAGAATTCGATCTCTAGCTTACAAACCATGGTAATATGAAATAAGACAAATGTACATATTTCTCAAGAGATCATCATATATTTACAAATAATGAAGAATGGGCAATAAAAGTCACCGTTCAACAATAGATGCATCTCCATCAATTCTGATGTAACCAAGGAGTTACCAGCAACTTCACTGCCCGGCAAGGCCCCGGGGGATCCGCCTGGCCCAGCTCGCGAAGCTAAGCAGCGCAGCATGCAGTTTCACTCTGGCCCACGGAGGTAATCAGCACAGAGCGATTGCGCATGAAAAATAACACTTTTTCCATAGCCAGTAGGCAGATTCACAAAAAACATCTTGTCCTTTAAGTGCACATTTGATTGCATCAACTTGCAAATCTTTGAATCTGTCAATCTTCAACATTCTAGCGGCATATTCTAAGCTCTTACAAATATCGTCATCACTCGTCGTGGAAGAAACGTTGAACGCCATTTTAAGAAATAGCTTGCAGTCGAGTCATGAATATTTAACATTACGTCATGGTAGCTCGCGCTTATTGGATGATTTTCACCGACCAAAATTTGGTCGGAATATTCGTCAAAACAATGAAATACAAAAGAAATTCAGATCAGGTGTCAAGAGGCCCTCGGCGCAAGCGCCTCGGTGTTTTTTTTTTTTTTTTTGCCTCCATATCGCCAAGGATTTCAACAGCGCCAGGGCCTCGACAAGAGGCTACACAGACATGGGTCTAACATAACCAATATCAAAAGATCCTTCCTTGTGTATTGGAGTAATTCGTGCGGTCTAAAAATCTTTTGAAATAATACATGTTTGTAAAGTCGCATTAAAGGGCGAGTCAATTAGAATCAACATTGGGGCTAAAAATGTAGTACATAGGTCCAATGACACAATTCTGACATTTTTACAGAAAAAAAATTGCCCAGTAACAAGAAATTGGTCAAAAAACTCATCAATTTGGGAACGCCCCCAAAAATTGACAGCTGATTGGCTAGAGCGATTTGACGTAGCATCGGGAAGTCCCCCGCGAAGCCACTAAGGTTGACTAATATGTTGGCAATGTAAATGAATGATAATTTATCCATTTTCATATCACTATTTATACAATTTCGACAATCTTTAAGTCCCCCAAAAGGATTTGAATAGGTTGTTTAGACATTTTAGTAGAGGTCAAATGACAAGTCTGTCATTTTTTCAAACACTTTACCCATGATAATTCCTCTTTTGGATTAGGTTTATGTTTTGGAAAAACGTAATATTTTACAGACAAGTAGACGTGTGGACAGTCGCTTTACTGCTGACTGTACCTTGCGAATCTTTGTGTGCGTGCTTATGATAACAACCAAGTACACTGAAAGACTGGATGAAAGTCTAAATATATTACAACAATTACAGCAAAATCGTGTGCTGCAAGCTAGCTGCCTCCCGGGGGGGGGGGCACTCACATATATATGTCACACATGTATGTGCCGCTGTGACGTCCCCCATTTTCAACCTTCTCGGGTCGCTCCCATGATATGCGATTTTCAGATTTTCACTAACCGCACCTCGATTGGCTTCCGACTCGCTCCCTAGAATATGAGAAAACAATGCGCACAGCCCATTGTCCGGGAACGGTCGCTCCCTAGCCTCCCAGGCCAGCGCAGCGGGGAGCTGGGCGACCTAGTGCCCCCTAACTGAACGCGGTATTACTAGTGCTAGCGGCGGCTCAGCGAGATCAATCTGCATGCGACATCGAGCCAGTGCAGTGGCGCGGCATGTACAGCGTTAAAAACAGCGCTGCGACCGCTGACTCAGTTCATGCACCGTTTGTGTACCAGAGTAGTGAGATCGCGAGCAGCTAAAATTAGCTCTGCCCATGAGCCCGTTCTCTCCTTAGACCCTCAAAAATGAGCTTCCTCAATTAACCATTTAGCTCCTTAGCCCCCCGTTTTGAGATTGGCAGCGGCACACCCACATCCAAAAACAGGTTGAGTGCCCCCCCCCCCCCCCGGGCTCTACGGTACGGTACGGTAGACCTACCCTCTTTTTCTCCAGTGACTCCAGCTTCAGAACTGCAGACCGACTCTTGTTTTTTTAGCTCCCTGTGTTTGGCTTCCAGTTCCACAGCCCTCAGTTCCCAGTCTGATGACAGGGATAGCTGTCGGCCGCAGCATTTTATTCTTGGGCGCAAATCCTAGCTGGTCATACAGCCCCTGGCCTGAGGGCCTGACTATCGAAGTCCTCCTCCCTGAAGTGGTCACTGCAAACAGTACTGTGAGCGGAAGGGCCATCCCACTGAGCTAGCTCGCGTCAGCTTGATCCTTGAAATCCAAATTTTTCGAGTTGCATCACCTTTAGGAAAGGTGTGCAGACTGACACCATCGCTGGTGCCTTTGCTGCACCCAGCAACAACACATCTCCTCGGCATTTTCTTGATATATGCACTCCTATCATGCCTATCCAAAATTCCCTGCACTGGATATACACAGACAAGCGTCGTCCGCTAGCTAGACGTTCCCGATGGTACGTCACAGGTCACCTGACAAGGCACGTGACTGGGCCCTATTTTTCGAGGGGCGTGACAGACTAGCTGATAAACGTGCGATTTAGGCAATTTCAACGAAGCTTAGAGAAGTACACAGATCTTTTTAATAAAAAGTATATGCGATTTCTAGCAATATTGACACAATACTTTGATATTATCATGAAATGTAATTCTAATTGACTCGCCCTTTAAATAAATGAGTCAGTGGATCGCATATATTCTGCCGCCAGATTAAGAAGTTTAGGGTGTACAGTGGCGGATCTAGCCTGGTAAGACACAATACATTCTACGGGCCCGCCATTGTGCACAAACAAAGCGGGCCTGTAGAATGTATTGTGTCTAATCCGGCTAGATCCGCCACTGAGGGTGTATATCATATACTCCCACTGCTTTTTAACAGTCAATATCTAGCAGATCTTTTACAACATATTTCGTCTTTATTGCACAAAATTTAAATTCAAAATGCGAGAAAAGATTTTAAAGTTTTAATCAAAACCGTTTAAAGGGAAATTAACCTCAGCGTATGAACTAGCTTATTTTGAATGGTGTAGTATATGCCTCTTATTTGATACATGCAATTTCATGTAAAAACACAGGATATAGATATAAATCACTATTTTCCAGCCAAGTTATTGTCTGCTAGCAATAATAAGGGGGCTGCCATTACTTTATGTGTACACGAAAATATTTTTCATCCCAAGTAATATTTCCTTCATCGTTAACTTGTAATTGATTTTAGAGGACAAATATATATTAGATATAGTCACATATTCTGAAATGTAAGTTTAGTTTTATATATTTTTTAAAAGGTCTTAATTTGTTCATAAAAATATACTTTCTGTACGTGGAGACGGAGAATTGACGTCAAGGACGGAGACAATCGTAACAATACCAAAACAAAGCGAGGAATCTGCATTACAGGATGGCTATTAGAACTCATGGGTCGTCAATTATCTAGGCCCATGACCAATAACAATCGTAATAAAATCAGAACAAAGCGACGTATCTGTTGTAAAGGTAGGCTATTATCAATGCATATGGTACCTAATGATCCGTGTCATGCACAAAATGGCAGCCTCCATGGAAAGACGTAGCAGACAATACCGCATCTAGAATATCATGTGGGGTTAATTGTCCTTTAATGAATCTTCGGAGGTATTACCCGAGGGAGTTTGCAACATTGAGCCTACTTCATTAAAGGCTTTGTTTAGAACATGAGCTATTTGCTTGTTAGGTATGTGATCATTACCAATAATATTGTGTGTTTAATATCATGATTCACATTTTTATTTTTCTTTGGTATAAGTTTTGATAAAACATCCCAATTCTTCTTTATATCATTTCCACAATTCTGAAATTTATCCTGATATTACTTCTTTTTCAAACTCTTATTCAAGTTATTAGCCCTATTACGAAAATACTGGAATTTATGCCAAGAAGTCAGTTTTGTTTTTCTAAATAGCTTGCGATAATATCCCTTTGGAGTGCTAATGTTAAATAATCATCGTTTATCCAAGGTACACCTCTTTGTTTTTGACGCACTGATATCATGGGGGCATGCCTCCACCGTGATATATTTAGTTGGTTTTAATAGCAGGAAAATGCGATAAACATATCAAGTTTGAGAAAAATCCGATAAAAAATAAGTATTTTATGAATTTTTAAAGTAGTACTCGATCAAACACAAAGTCTGCAATGTATCTTTCGAGGTCCTCCCCAATTTGAATTTTCGTCAGTTTCCATTTACTTAGTTGTTTGAAAAAGAATAGATTTATTTCATATAGGGGTTGTGTCACAACGGGGTAACCTCGCTAGTCATAAGGACCGCTATTCATAACGCGTGACTAAATTCATAGTGGTGTTTTATAAATAGTGGTCCTTCTAAATGGCGAGGAAACCATAGACAAATAACCTCGCTATTCATAAGGACTTCCATTCATACGGATCAGTATTCATAAGGACCGCTATTCATAACGCGTGTTAAATGAATAGCGGTCCATATGAATAGCGAGCGGACCCAGTCACAACATACGTGCAATGATTATAAGATGCATGTATGATTGATTAATTTCTTTAGAGAAAATAGAAATTCAGGATTTTTTTAGTACAAAGCAAATGGGAAAGTACTTCGAATGGCATTTTTGTGGAATTTTTCTCAAACTTTCGCTGATTTTTTTTTTAAATCCCAATTATCTGCTTCTCTCAAAACCAACTTAATATCAGGTTGGACGTCTCGCTTTAAATACCAAACGAGCTGGATCTGTCCATGTGATCAAACCCACTGAGCTTTAAAGTGGCATTTACAGTGCTAAATTAAGACTATAATCTTAAGTAATCTTAAAATTCATTGCATTTTATGATAGAATTTTGACATACAGCTTGTTGGATAAAAGGCACATTTTATATTTCAAACTATTATTTTTGACTTATGATGAGTAAAATTGCCTGCAAGGCCATTTCTAAGCATCTACAAATTAGAATGGGGCATGATGGGAAAATGAGAGGCACAGACACTTACATGCATTATCTGATATTGTGTCTTGTAAAATGTTCCTAACATTTCAAAACAAGCTGTAACTTTTCATACTTTCACGGGAAAGGGGGGCGGGGCGGGAGAATAGGAGCACGAAACATATTAAAGCAGCGATTACAATTTATGGGGGTGCATAATTAATACAAGAATAAATACTTCTTGGGTTTTCATCATCTCTTGCTCTCAATCTTTTGTCTTCCGTATCTCTCCCTCTTCTACTAATATTCTCTCCATCAATTTTTCAACTCAAGAGTAGTAAAATCCAAGAACAAAGCCCCAAAATCTGAAATATTTCCCAATATGCTTTATTTGATCCTCTATAATTAAACCTTAGTGAAAAAGGAAGCAAATAATACTGGAAAACAGTATGACATCGTCTGCTCAGAGCCAAAAGGCGTTTAACTCCAATGAAATGTTTTAAACACAGACTTAACACCTTTCTGGCTCTCAGTCAACAGACAATATCCCCTGCTGAGAGCAACAAGGGCATTAAAAAGGTATGAGTAAACGTCCTTCTGACTCTCAACAGGGGAGCGTTTCATCAAGCGTTTTGTCAGTGATTTTTACCGACAACTGTTATAAGCTCCTGAAATCCTTGCATCTGATTGGCTGAGAGCAAATTTGTCAATAAAAATCACTGACCAAATGCTTGATGAAACCCTCCCCAGACTACCATGATCTACAAATCTATAGCCTCATCTATGTATAAATAACAAGTAAAATAGCCACACATGATTGCCAACATTGAAAAATACTTAATCATGAAACAAAACAAAACTAAAATCAATTTATGTTAAACCAAGGTAGATTAGCACCAAATGAAAATGTTTACCATATAAAATTAGAGACATGATTCATGAAAGCAAATATACCCTTCATACAAATCAACGAAATCAGATCTATGAATAATAATTTTTTTTAAACACATAGCACGGTAACATTTCTATAGTTGTTTACGTTCAAATAAAGCATGTACATGTATCATAAATAGTGATATAATGTGCTAGACCATAGCTATTTGATTGTACCATTTAAAAACAATAAGTCATGGTGAGAAATAAGAAACACAGCGATATAATGAATAGGCTGACATGTATATTTCCAAAAAGAAATGTACAATACTAAAATGGTTGTTTAAAAGATCAACCGAAAATTAAACAGAAATCTATTTTGGTGGACAAATTTGTCATTGTGGATATTGAAGTGAGGTGAATGAATTTCTCTGTGTATCTTTATTGGTTTATGACCACTACAATAACATTATTCGCATCATATTTTAAAATTAAAGAACATTTTGGTGGAGATGAACCAAAAAATATATAGAAGTAAAAATTATAAAAATCTAAAATAAAATAGAACAATGAAACTAAACTTTTGATAAATGCTTCCATTTAAAATTGTTGGCATGGCACTATGTCTAGAAGAAAGGCAATTCATCTATAAAGTTTCTACCTACCCAGGTGTAGAAATGGGCACCAAGTAAAATGTGACCATCAATGTAGCTTGAGATAGCACAGGCACCTCCTAATATGGCAACAGACTAGCTTCCCACACTGCTCATTAATAGCAAATTGCTAAATAAAATAGTCTCCCGAGCAAAAATAACCTCAACTTTTAAAAAAAAATAAAAAATCACGACGCATACTATTGTATAAAGGATTAATTCCCCATTATTCCCTCTGATGTTGCATGTGTCCTTCATATTTTGTCCTCCCATTGAGTACAATTATCCACAGCATAGTGCCACAGGTCTGTTTATTTGGCAGTTACAAGCTAATTGATTCGTAAAATCACAAATATATTAACATATTTGCAGTTGTAGTCAAGACCAGGGACCCCGAGACCAAGACGAGGAGGAAAACTTATGATTACAATCATTTCAAGTTAGGTCTCGGGATCAAGACCAACACACCAAAAACTCAAGACCGCGATTGGTCTCGGATCCATCACTGTTTAACAGATAATAATCCTTGGACCATCACAAAATATCTCAAAATATCTCAATGCAATACATGTGTAGGTTAAATAAGTGAATATGGATGTGTAATAGACCGACTTTTCATGAAACTGACTTTTCGTGTTATTCAGTCTTTCCAAAAGAGTCATTTTAAATCATTAAAAATACATGTATATTTCAAAAAAAAGTAAGACTTAAATACCTGTGATAAGATAGAATGATAATTTTTAAAAATACCAATTTCTACCCAACACAAAAAAACTTGATTGTTCCAACTAAAAAATAATCCATTTGCCCTCATAATAATACAAATTCATATGCAAAACTGAGACTGATTGTTCCCCATAAAAATGTAAAGACATACACTAATTTATACCATAAACGGAAAATAATTTGCTCAGTCTCTGAGTTTGAGACCGAGAGGTTTTTTGTTGACATCTCGCATACATGGTCAACTCTCAGAACTTACAATGGATGAAAGCATCTTAATAAGTTATGCTAGCGGTATACATCTATGTACAAATGAAGAACGTACTGTTAGCTGAAACAAGAAATCAAGGTCAAATGTCATAATTTAACATGATGGTGTTACGCAATTCTATTCATCGGGGGGGGACCACCTATTGTTATATCCCCCTGATGAAAATTATGGAATTTCCAGCATATTTCCGCCAATGGTTACATGATACTATGTATAATAACTGAAGTAAACATTTTGAATAAAACATAGTTATCCTAACAAAAGGTAATAAATACGCAAAGATTACTGCTCTCATTGTTTTAAGCATCTCTTTAAAACAAAACAAGATAAGATATTAAGTAATATGATTGTTCTTGCATGCTGTCTCCTTTAATTCCCTTTTCACTTTCTCTTTTCAGTCTACACTGAAAAAATTGCTGTTTTCCAATTCCATCACTCATTCTCCTACTTTCATAAACCTGTTATCGTTTAAACCCATAGCAGTTCAGAGTTCCTTGTGGTCTAAAGTAATCAGCTTTTCTTCCTCAAATTGGCACCAGTTGTTACAGTATATGCCACTCTTTCGAGGTATTAAAAAAAAATTAAAGGACCCAATGAGACTTGGAAACTCTAACAGAAAAATTTGTACACGAAAATTGTGATTATATATTTCTCACTGTATTGCCAATTTAGAGAGTTTAATGATGAGTTACAATTAAATTGTTCTTATTCATAACGGTACAGCTTACTGCATTAGAAATAGACTCAATATTTTCAGTACTCTTTGCTCTTTCTGCTTGTAGCATTCTGGATCAAACGATAATGCAAAAATGTCACTAGTATAAGGAAACACTGTACTACTATGGGTTAGAGAACATGTGTGTTTGGAGCCAGAACAGCGTTAATTCATATACTTTAACACATAGTTAACGCCCTTCTGGCTCTCAACAGACGATGTATAGCTTTGTCCAACAAATTACAAGCACATGTCAAGGTCATGTCCATAAATATGCACAAATTCAAGGGATTAAGAAAGTAAGCAATACTATTCTATGTATCGTGATACATTTCAAAACATACAATGTACCATCGCATGATCCCATTATTGCATCAAAATATATATTTACATGTGTACATCAATTAAATACAATAAATATATTTTCTTATTATTTACTTGCTTCTTCATAAGAAACTTTACTGCATTTTCTGTGGAACGAAGCTGCGTATATGTGTTGAAAATATGAACCCCAGCCCCCCCCCCCCCCCCCCCAAAGAAAAGGCTGAGATTTTCCACAAATCCCCCCGACGCCCATACCTCTAAACAAACTTAATACAAGTAGCTGCATGTTTATTTTGAACATCGTTTTGGCACCAAAGAATCTATCATTCATAACTATCCCTATTTTGGCATGTAGTACAAAGGAACAAAAATCGTTGTCGTGTAATTGTTAACAGGCGTCATAAAACGGCTCTTCAGAAATCAAAGATTCACCTATCCTTGCTGTTATCTTGAAATACCAAAGCAGCAATCTTCTTGAGATTTGTTTTCCATACTGGATGTCACAGAGAGATCTGCTGTATGAGTGGGGGCTCATGAATATTCTTTATCCAGTATCTGTTTAAAATTGCGTAGAATAGTTAGCACATAAGCAGGTTTCTATTATTATCATTATTATTATTATTATTATCATCATCATTAATCATTTATCATTATTATCATTATTATTATCATTAATCAATTCCCTGACACACATGGCAATGGTTGCAGGTACATGTATAAAGAAAAACATTGCTACAACAGTAATTACTGTACGTGTATGAGGTGGCAGATCATCCTAAAAGAACTGCTTGACCAAGAAGCCTCTTTATTCTATTCAGGTGTGACTAAATTCATTAGCAGAATAGCAGCTAAAGTCAACAAGACAAGTCTGTGCCCTTGGCAGATAGCTCCATATGCTTCCACAAGCCTACAGCGGCTATGTTTTTCTCCGAGCCCAAACATGGCGACCGGTCGCATCAAACGTAGAGGGCTTTATCCACTGGCAGAGATCGATGATTGGGCCCCATTCAAGCTGTAGAACATGAAGCCTGAAAGCCTGATGTCAGGGCCTCAAATCAAGCTACAACCTGAAAACTGGCATCTCCGCAGTGCATCGAAGGACCATTCCAAGCAATGTGTCCTGTACGACATGATATTTCTCCATACATTTCATCCAAGAATGAAAAATCTCTTGATATAATCATGACTAACGGTACAGTGGAACCTCATTATAAAGAACACTGTTATAACAAATTCCTGGTCCCACTTCTTTGTATTCTATTGTTTTTTGTCCTGTTATAACAAGGTTTCCTTGGTCCCAAGGAGTTTGTTATAACAAGGTTCAATTGTAATGAAAGCAGGAAACACGATCATTGATTGGTCATATTGAGAGTTTCTACATTTTTGGATGATAAAGGCGGAAAGAAGATATATGTCCTATGGGACACATTGCACAAAATTGCCCTGAAATGTTTTGGATTGTACCATTCATAACAAAGGGGGGGGGGTGACCAAGGTTGGCACAATGTAGGGTGTCATGTTTCCACGGCAACGTATTTGAGAGCAGCAAAGCCGTACTTTTTCGACATGTCTCGCTGGAACTCCTCCTTTAATGTTTGCAGGCACCTGCAGCACAGGAAAAAAAAAATATTCTCCATGTCTTAAGATATGAAGTAGAAAGCATTGTTGAATATTCCACAATTCATAAGATATGATATTGAGTGTTGGTAATGACAAAATAAGCTCTCACGGAATCAAACAAAAGTTACACTGAATGTATAAACACTATATATATTTCTTTATCATCCCTTGTTTATTTCCCTAATATACAACAAATTATTCCTTCTCAATAATATTATTGATGTATCATACAAATATATACCGTCATGAGAGGGTCTGGTTGGAAATATGGTCCACGAGGTGACGTGAACCGAGACTATTTTCATGAGGGGCGCAGCCCCGAAGGAAAATGGTCTTCTTCACATCTTCACATTGTTTAACCAGAGACCCGAATGTAGGCAGTATATATTTGGTTTATTTCCGTCATCTTAAACAAAAGCCTGATTTAATTCTACTCATCTACTTGATCATCTGCACTGTAGGGTATGATAGACCGCACTCGTACACACGTACATACACAAACAGTTTGAAGAAGGGATGAATGTGCGCGGATATCAAACGCATAATGACATCATCACGAACCCACGCCGAAATTTTCAAAACTACCAAATTATTTGGACAAACATCACCTCATATCATTTTGGGCAGTAATGTGGTCTCTTTGTACTTTTATGTCTTGTATATTCTGATGATATTGTGAAGGGATGTACATGGATATATATTACAATCCACCTAATGTATATATTGGATGTCACTAGATAGATTTAAACTTGTTTGCTTACAAAATGAATAAAATAGAAATCGGTATGCCGCCCCCTCACCTGCCCCATGATTTGTTGTCCATGAACCATTATGTTATAATCTGTATATTGCATTTCAAGAGACTTTTAGTTGATAAGTGAGCTATTTTAATAAACATCATTTAACACTGAGAAACTGCTATTTCTTGTTTTTTCCCCATAATTTTGTGAAAGATGTGGTGATGATGATGATGATGATGATGCAGGCACAATATGGCATTCGTTCTGAAGTGTGATGGTGGATTGGTGTAAATCACGTACAGCCTTATGCAACCTTGAATAACTGGATGATAGGCTGATTTGTGTGGGGTTTCTGTTGATGGACTCATTTTACGAGAAGAAAAAACAGAAGAGGAAGAAGAAAAAAAAAATATTTGAGGTTTGTTTTGTTTGTTGCTGTTTAATTTTTTTATTTTATTTTTTTTTCTTTTCTTTTCTTTTTTTTTTTGCAACAGCAGCCAGTGCATGGTGGTACATATGGGGTCATGGAGACCACATTTTCTCTGTACTTTAGTTTTACTTGAGATATAATATGCCAGATCTCCAAGGCACAAGGAAAGTGTTCAATGAAGGGAAATTCAATATCGAAGGAGGGCTTCTTCTTCTTCTTCTTTTTCCCCTACTTCATCCTCTTGTTCTTCTTCTTCTTCCTCCTCTACCTTTTTCTCTTTTTTTTTTCTTCTTCCTCTTCCACTTCCTTTTCCTCTTCATTTTCTTTTTCTTCTTTGTCATCTTTTTCTGCTTCCGCTTCTTCCTTTTTCTCTTCCTTTTCTTTTTTTTTTTCTTCCTCATCTATTTCTTTTTCTTCATCCTCTTCCTCTTCTTCCTCCTTTTCCTCTTCCTCCTCTTTATCTCCTTCCTCTTATTTCTTCTTTATCTTCTTTTTCTTCTTGTTCTTCATCATCGTCCGCTCATTTTGACTACACATGCACAGTAGAGCCCAAGTGCAGTTCAATTTTATGTTGTTATAAAACCTCATGAATATTCAAATTTATAATTTCAATAACTTTACGCGCTGTGCGCAGGCCAAAATCTGATATTCGCTGGTACACTGAAAACAAATTCGGCTTCATAGGCTAATACATGAAAAACGGGAGCAGTGTGCACTTTTGACCCGCCGGAAATTTCCCCAGGGAAATTCGGATGCAGAAGCGGAGTTGAGCCCCAGCAGTGCCGTATATAGATAGAGCCTGGCCAACTCGGCTCCAGTTGGGTAACAACATGGCGCATATTCCTTTGTTGCAAGCTTACATAACAAAGGAATAATGTTGCTACCCAACTGAAACCGAGTTGGCCAGACTCTCTCTATATACGGCACTGAGCCCCAGACCTAAATAGCGCCATCTTTTGACAAAATTTGGAAAACGTCTGTGCATCTTATTTTTCAATCATGCACAATTCTCCCTTGTAGAAGATTAAAATATGATTGCAGGCAATTCTTCACATTTGCAAGAAAAAAGAACAGTTTGAAACACCCTTCATTGCATTATAAAACGCAAAGTGCAGTTGTTGTTCTTTTAAAAAAGGTAATTGCAATATGGAAACAAAATTAGTCGAGTTGTTCAAATTGAACCAATCAAACTGTCGGTAAGTTAATTCTGCATACATTGCATTTTTAAATGAAAAATTGTCATCGAAAATTTCTCGAGTTATGAACAATAATTGAGGGGGGGGGTTCAATTATTGTTTGGTTAAATTATGTGGAATAACGGTATAGTTGCATTTTAGTTAAAGGCAGTTCTCTTTGGTATAAACTTGCCTCTCCTCCACCACTGGATAATCCTTACATTACATTAATAATGATAATGATGATAATAATAATAATGAGAAATAAAATAAATAATATAAATAATAGATAAAATAAAAATCAATAAATAACAAATGATAACAATAATAATATTAATGACAATAATAATAATATTGATGATAATAATAAATGAAATAAAAATAAATAAAATAAATAAAGAAATTAGTAAATAAATAAATAAAATAAAATAAAATGAAATGAAAATAAGAATAAAGCATAAATAAATAGAACCAAACATATATTTCTACTTTTGGTAAGCCGGGTTTTCAAAATACGAAAAGAAAGGAAAGAACATAATATTTCTCACAATGTATATTTTGCGCGGTAATGCCATTCCCTTGTTGTTCTATCCTGTTGAGCTGCCAGATTTTGTAATCCCAACAAAACCTCTTTTGAGATGTACATAAAAATATGCCTCTTTTGAAAGATTGAAATGCATTGGTCATGGTGATGACTGTGAATAATTGCAGCATGATTCAGAATGACAACTTCTTCTATACTTCCTCGTTGGGTTTTCCCAACATATTTGCATTTTAGAGCACTAATAACCTTATAATACATTTTTTTTACTTGCTGGAGGGGGCACGGTCCTTGAATTATTGGGGCGACAGCCCCGTCGCCCCCCCCCCCCCCCCCCTCACACACACGCCGCCCATCCCCGTTCCGGCGCCTATGCTTGAAGTACAACCCAACCATTGGTAATAATAAAAATGGGTAGGGAAGATTTGCTCTTGATGCGCAGTTAATTACTGCGTCTCGTTCCCGACATTCATCTGCTTCTCTTTGCCACTTAAATCACATTGTCTCTACCCTAGTTTACAGGCCAAAGTCCCTTAGGTCAGTCGAAACACATAACAATGACTGAATTGAGACTACCCCATGGGTCCTGTACTATAGTTGCTCCTACAACCAGTAATGACATGGGTTAGGCTTCTCTCAAGACACAATGATATTCTAAGAATGTCATATCGGGTCTGTGCTTGCAGACGCTCTATCAAAGTACTGTTTAAGTGATAAATGTTTGTAACATGTAACATTTTCTCCATTGAAATGTGATTTTAACTTCATTCAGTTTTGCTGTGACTCTTTTGAAATTTGGTTACAGATGTAGTAGAAATGGAATTGTATTATTGTGAATGGCTATTCAGTGCAATGAATTCCTGTACATGTAGACAAAATTAAATTTGCCCCTTTTTTACATTTATCAATGATGGCTTTTTCCCTTGTCCATCTTCCTAATACCTCAATCACACTAATTAGACTGACACAAGACCCATAACAAATGTAGCTGAAAATGAATTACCCTGAATGGCAAAGAACTGGTCGGTTAGGTGGTGTGATGGAGGTAATAGGGTGAGTGGGTGTAATCTGTGCCCCCCCCCCCGAATCCCTAGGAAGTGTTAAAGACAACTTGCATGTTGTCTTCAGCACGTCCAGATATATTATTTAAAATGTTGACACATCCTTTGCCATGCACTGATAATATCCTTCTTCAAAAATCTCTGCCCTTACCAACCATATAGGCCCACATAATGGTCCGAACCAGTTATGTAATTGTTGTATTGTAATTTGAATATACCCTTATTGAAACAAAAAAATGAACTTTTTCCTTTAATTTGCACTTCCTTTTCTTGTGAAGGGTCAGAAAGGAGAGGGAATAAGAGACGAGGAGAAAATGGAGAGGTGCAAAAAAAGGTAACATCAAGCCATTAAGAGAAAGGAAGGAAAGGATGAAGAAACAAATCATGGGAGAGGATGAGGGAGAACGCTGTGAAGAGGATATTGAGAGAGAGGGGAGAGTAGTGAAAAGCAAACACAATCCCAAATGAAATTTGAAATATTAATAGGCCAAGTGGCGTACCCAGGATTAAAAGGGGTGTAGTGTTTATCAGTATTTTGGGAGTCTTTTTATACTCAAAAAAATCTCTGACAAGCCAAACTAAAAGACAAAAAAAGTAACATTATTTGGGGGGTTACTTTTGCTCAAAAATTATCCAATAAGTGTTAAAAAAATGTTAACAGGAATTCTAACGGGGGGCGTTTTGCTAACTTACAATAACACCAAAAGGGGGTGTTTGACCACCTAAAAACGCCCCTTTTGTCAAAGAGGGGGGGGGTTGAACACCTCCCCCCCCCCCCCTCGAAAAGTGCATGGGTAGGCCTACCTTCTTGCATTTATTCTTCATTTCATGTATTCTGCATCTACGTGTATTTATTTCCAACTAAACCGGATATATAACTATACAACGCTTGTGATAACTCCTTGCCTGAAGCAACATCGTGATTAGAGGGAAGCTTGTGAACGTGTTAGAGTAAGGATGTGTATGTAGAGAGCGAGAGAGGGGGAGAGAAAGAGAGGGGTGGGGGCGAGGTGTTTGCTGACAGAAATTGATGTCCATGCCCAGTCTCATTGAAAAAGAGCATTCTGCAGCCACCTGATGAAAAGACTATTTATGAAGCCGAAGTGAAACCGCCAATACAAATTTTTACAAGTGTGGGCTATATATACATATATGTATAGAGCAAGGAGTTCTGTCATAACACCTTGGTCAGAGCAGGGAGGTAGAAGAGAGATCTATCTCTCTTCCACCTCCCCGGTCAGAGCAAGAAGCTTACACTCCTTAGCCAGATGATTTGGCAAATCAGGCGTAGGCCTAGAGGGTAGGGGACTGGGTCAAGTTCGGCCGGGGCCGCTGGCGTCGAATATATTACTGGTATGGACTTTTCCGAATTTTTGTTTAATTTTGAGAAAATTTACCACGAACACTTTTCAGATGATATGACGGTAACCTGATAGGACTTAGATATGATATTATCAAGCTTCCAGAATGTTAGGCTATAGCCCAATATTAGAAATGTCTTTAGAAAATTAAAAAAGGGAAAAAAGGAAACACAAACAAAAATCATTGACGTGAGGGGGGGGGGGGGGGCATGCCACACTCTTATGACAAGTATTACGTCTCCCCTAATCAATTCCCCGTCCAAGGAGACAAAATAAAATCTTATCTTTTCATTGTTTCATCAGTCTTCAATCGATTGCATGATTCTGCTATTCTGAAGAAACAAAAAGGCTTTTCCCACATTTCTCTCTATCCTCCGATTGTAGTATTGGAAATTTGTCTAACCATCCAACCGCATAGGCCTATGCACTATTTCCAGTACAATGCATATCTTGACGACTAGTAACCGAAATTAGTTTGGAAAATGTGACATGGGCATAACGGGGGATACTTTCGCTACTGGGAGTCGCCTCCTTAATTTTGCCAAACATTGTCATGAATGATTACATTTCCTCGAGAGCGAGGGGTTTATGGGGGTCCAGTTTCCCTCTTCATTCTAAAAAAGCAAATTCTCATTAAAGTCCGAAATTCAGAATTATGCTAGATCCTAGTGAAAATGTGCTAGATTTGGCCAAATTATGCCAGGAATAATGCTAGATTCCAAGAGGGTCAAAATTATGCTAGATGTGGCAACCTTGATACGCTGTGCCTTTGCCGAAAGAGGGAGGTATGCAAACCGTTACAAGTTATAAGCGTCATGACATACACTTTCGATTTTTCGATTTTTAATCATAAATATCTTGATAATGAAATCAGCAATTGACTTGTAAAAGTCATACGATTCCTAACTGACCTAACGGTTTCTAATTATGATTGCAGCTTGAGCTAATTCAGATTTTTTATTTCTGATCTCCAACAAAGTTAAGCAATACCTTATACTTTGTAGGCTCCGTTCGGTTACACCTACAGCATTCACTTTTTGTTTTATACTTTCATAAATTTTGTCAAAGGCCTTATGTGTAGCATCATTGCTATGTTTAGCTGACTATAATACATAGATATAAATTATTACTATACGCACAATCATATTTTGCTAACTATACACAGCGCGCTTGCCCATTCTAGCGTTGCGAACCGCGACTACAAAAGTGCGACTACATGGTTTTCGCTGAAATTACATATATTTTTCATCTAAAAATTAAACTAAATAAAACTTAAACTATTGATTGAGTGCATTCATTTAGTTAAATTTAGTCAACCAACTTACAAGTTGCCCAAAACGATGATTTATTGCGTCATCTGCCCACAGCCCAAAATTGAATGTAAGCGCGCTGCACTTTTTGAAAGGTCACACCCGTGCGTTACTATACACAGCGCTGTCGCGAAACGATACCTCGATGGACAGGTTTTGGCAGTCAAAAGCTGAAATTTATACCCTGTGAACATTGCCTGATGCAGGGACCGCCCGTTTTGTGGGAACCGGTCAGTAAACACGTACAAACGTATGACAGTGCAAAAATGTGGTTATACACGCAGCCCCCCCCCCCCCCCCCCGCCCCCTCATTCGCGGCCACTGCTGATGGCTTGCTGGGGATTGAACTTCAACAAATCCATCCAAGCAATCGATTTCATGTGAGTATAACGTAAACTTGGAAGTTTAACATACATTTTGAATCAATTTTGTACATTGTTTTTAGTTGTTTTTAGTGACATTGAGGGGTGTCGCAATGAAAGTCTATGTCCTTCTCAGACGCCGTCTGTTCGGGATAAGATTTTGCCTAACTCTATGGCTCAAATCCACTAACAGCGCTGTAACAGCTCGCGAGTGTCTAACAGCGCCCTAACAGCGCTTTCTGTGCGGTCATGTTACCCGTGTTGTTAGTGGCTGATTTGTTTGTGACTTTTAGGGCTAACAAACCTGCTACTAACAGCGTTTCTGTGCGGCCGGTAAAGACAAATTACCTCGCTATTCATTTGTAAGGACATCATAGGGACCACTATTCATAACTATTCATAAGGAACGCTATTCATAACGCGTGTTAAATGAATAGCGGTCTTTATGAATAGCGAGCGGACCCGATATTTAAAGGGGGATAACAGCTACTCCGATGATGACAAAATGCATACTGGCACAATTTCGGGAGAGGGAATGAGGAGGGCAGAGGCTAACGTCTCTCATCAGAATGAAATTTTGAGTGCATCAGACTTAAATATCACACTTATCATGATAATACCTGAAAATTAAAAAGTTCCTCAATTTGAAAGATAAAATTGGTGCTTTAGTAATTTAGTTTTCAATTGTAGCATATATTCTGACGGCCACTTCCAATTATGTATACTTTTAACAACACGATATGCATCGTTTGGAAGAGAAAAAATGCCTCTTGATAAACAAAAATACAATCGTTCTTGTTCTTAATAATATATTGCAACATATATTTCTACTTTTGGTAAGCCGGGTTTTCCCATGCAATACGGAAAGAAAGAAAAGAGTAACATGTTTCTCACAATGAATATTTTGCTCGGTAATGCCATTCCCCTGTTGTTTTGTATCTTTCTATCCTATGTAGCCAGATTTTGTGATCCCAAAACAACCTCTTTTGAAATGTACATGTAAATATGCCTCTTTTGAAGGACTGAATGGCATTCGTCATGGTGATGATTGTGAACAATTGCAGCTTGTTTCAGAACACCCACTTCTTCTACATAATGTTCTATATTTGGGTTTTCCCAACATTGTGAGCGTTGTGCTCTTATCAATCCCAGCGAACAAAAGTAGAAGCAGCCTTTATGTTGCTGTCGCATTTTCACATGCATAATCGTAAAAGAGAACTCGATTTTTTTTTAAACTTGAGGATGCAAGAAAAATATATTCCTGTAAGTTTTGATTAAAGGTTATGTATTTAGCAAGAAGAAAATGGATACTGATTTTTAATTCATACTCATGGAGCGCGCTACAAAATAAATCATCATTGTATCATAAATTATAAAAAAACGGGAACTTAAGGACATTTCAGCAAGGTGGCAGCATCATGAATCTTGCTCCCAAGCAGTTGCGTAAGTTCCGAGGAGTTGGGAAGGGTGGGGGCAAACAGACAATCACACGCACACAACACACAAACACACACACACACACACGTTTACATGGCTTTACTTCCGAGGACAACTATTGTTCCTCTATTGTTACTCGTCCTCGGACAGTCGACGGAATAAGGCATAAATTCATTGTTCGACGTTCGAGGACTATTGTCCGCCTTCCGAGGACCATTGTTGTCATGATTTTTTTTTTGTTCTCTGTCCGAAAATGTCCTCGGACATAATGCTAAACAAACGCACACACACACACACACCCACACACACACACAGATCTGTGTTTTCTATTGTTCGAATTTCAACCGATGACTCCACTATTGAATTGCGTCACAAAATTCATTGACGGAATAAACCTCACCAATTATATTGTTGACAACCGATGACCTATTGAATTACTACCGATGACCCATTGTTCTCTTTGTTCGATGTCATCGGTTTGAATGCGAACACATGTACAGACCCTCACACACTTTATATAGGCCTATACTCTTCCATGCACTTGTAAACACATGCAGGGGCCACGAAGTGCGTCTGAAAGTGGGTTTGGGGTGTATATCAACCATTCTGTTTCTTAATTCGCGTGTAAGCAAAAAGGTTTTCAAAAATACACACTTTATTATAGTTTTGAAAATGTCATATTTAATTCACATGGTAGTGGGTTATCATGGGGAATTTAACACCATTCGGGTGTTTATCTTATAACAGGTGTTGTCAATCACCGGAGTGGACTACACTTTTAATGACAGGCAGTTCTCAGTACAGTTCTCAGTGGCTTTAAAAAAAGGACAGCATATAAGCTATGAAAATGATATGTACTCGGTCATCTCACTGCAGAAGAATTTGGGGCAGCTTGCTGTTCAAAATATGTGCCGGTATTTGCTTCTCACCCCTTTCAATAATTTCTCAAGTTTACGAGAGAGCGAAACGAGTGAGGAGAAGACCCTGCATTATAATCGTCTAATAATAATAATCTGCATTTATATGGCGCTTTTTCCCATTTAGTAACTGCTCAAAGCGCTTTACAGTGTATTATTACCCCGTTATTGGATCCTATTACGATTCAGCACTTAAAGTGCACATTCTCTACTCCACAAGGGAGCATTCCATTATGGCTGCCATTTTACAGGCGCACATATACTATTCCAGTCACAGTGACATTCACATCCTACCGAGTACCAATTTAACACCTGGGTGGAGAGTGGCAAATATAGATTAATGACTTGCCAACGGACATTAGTGCCGCGGCGGGACAGTCCGGTGACATATCCACTAGACCACGACACCTCTACGATTATCTTTAAAATGCTATTTCGTCATCAAAAGACACGACATTGTTATATTCATGTAGTCATAGGCGTAGCCAAGGGGCACAGGGGGCCATCCCCCCGCCCCTTTAAAAAAGCAAGAGCGAAAAAGCGGTGGAAGAGAGTGAAAAAGCCGAAAAAGGCGCTACAAGCGGTTATTTTTCTCTCAAAATTTGCTAAAACGTCAAAGGGAATGGGGAAATAACTCCCCTCTTCCTGCACCCATCCCTGCTACATACAGCCATGGAAAAAATTATTAGACCAAGCATGGTTATTGATAGTGTTATTTATGTGGTATAGAAGGAAATAAAATTACATAAAAGCAAGGTATAATTGCTGGAATTTGGTATTCATTCAATGAAATAAAAAGACAAAATCATTTGTATAATTTTGTTTCCATATTATAGTACCCTTATGACAGAAGCTTGGTCTAATAATTTTTTCCAGGGCTGTCTAGTGCAAAGTTGCGTCTAAATAATTGAAAAGCGGTCCGGGCGTCAAACTATAACTTTTCGCCTGAAAAATGGGTGCTAAGAGGCAAGAGCCATTATCTTTCTCTCAAATTTGCTATAAAACTTAAAAGCTTTAAGGCTTCGCGCGGGAGCCTTCCTCCACCCACCCCTGTTACATACAGTGCAATATTGTGTCCAAATTACTGAAAAGCAGTCCGGACGTCGATCTAAATTTTCGCCTAAAAAAGAGTGCTACGAGCCGTTATCTTTCTCTCAAATTTGCTATAAAACGTCAGAACTTTCTCGCTTCGCAAGAGAGTGGGAAAACTCCCCTCCCTGCACCCACCCCCTGCAGAGCACTTCACTTGCTCATCACCGATTTCGCAGGGTTTCTAAATTTATAGATTTATTAATCAACGAGCGACCGAAGGAGGAAAGAAATTGGAGGTTTTAAAGCTGATTTGTCATTTTATTTTGTTTGGGGGTCGATTATGTACCCCTCCCCCACTGAATGAAGGGATGGGAACTTCCCATCCCTTCCCGTCCCACCCCACTTCCGGCGCCTAATTAAAATTAGGCTTGAAGTACATCCCACCTAATGATAATAACAATAATGGGCAGAGAATACCATGTGGACTAATTTGTACGCAGTGCAATGTTCATCACTGCGTATCTTTCCAGAATGAAATGAACTTCCCGAAATTCATCTGCTCCCCTTTTACAGACATCACAGAGCAACATGTTTCTGACAATGTATTTTTTGCGCGACAATGACATTCCCTTGATTTTTGTACCGTTTTATTATATAGTTGCCAGATTTTGTGATCCCAACAAAACCTCTTTTGAAATGTATATACGCCTCTTTTGAAAGGTTGAAAGGCATTCGTCATGATGATGATTGTGAATAATTGCATCATGATTCAGAATGCCAACTTCTATATTTCTTCATTTGCTTTTCCCAACATTGTGAGCGTTGTGCTCTTTCATTTCTTAATCCCGTGGTGGGAAAACCCAACCAACAAAAGTAGAATCGGCCTCAAATCAATAAACTTGACGATGCAAAAAAAGGTATTCCTTTAAGCTTTAAATAAATGATAAATATTTAGGAAGAAAAAATGGATGCTGATTTTACGCATTTACGCTATGAAAATGATATACTCGGTCATCTCACTGCAAATTAAATTTAAAGGCAGCTTGCTGCTCAAATAGGCGGGGATTTGCTTCACACCCCTTTCAATAATTAATAAATTTTACGAGAGAGGCAATCTATTGAGGAAAAGACACTTCAGTATCTTTAAAATGCTATTTTGTTATCAAAGACACTACATGATTTTAGCAAGCATTTGTCAATTTGTTCCTGGCGTCAATGCTAGGCAGGATATCTAAATTTTTAAAACAGTTGCGTTAATTAATTAACGAGTGACCGATAAAATTTTGGGGTTTTTTAAATGCGGACTTGTCATTTTACTTTGTTTGATTTGGGGGATTCTGCACTCCTTTTAAATGAAGGGGAGTGACACTGCCCCCTTTACCCCCCCCCCCCCCCCTCCAAAACCCACCCCACTTCCGGTGCCTAAATGAAATTATGCTTGAAGTATAATGTACTATGTGGACTAATTTGCACGCGGTGCACAGTTCATCAAACTAAAGCTGCGTCACTTTCCAGAATAATCTGAACTTCCCCAAATTCATCTGTTCCTCTTTCATATTACAGAAATCATAGAACAACTTGTTTTTCATAATGTATGTTTTGCACGGCAATGCCATTCCCTTGTTGTTTTGTACCTTTTTATACTATAGTTGCCAGATTTTGTGATCCAAACAAACAATTCGTCATGATGATGATTGTGAATAATTGCAGGGTGTTTCAGAACACCCACTTCCTCTTTATTTGGGTTTTCCCAATATTGTGTACGTGATGCTCTTTTCTTTCATTCATTACATGCATTAAGTCCCATGGTGGGAAAACCCAGCGAACAAAAGTAGAAGCGGATTTAATGTGAAAATAGTTGATTTTTTTCACAAATCAATTTAAGTTTTTTATAAATTATGAACATTAAGAAAGAAGAAATGGATGCTATACAAAATAAATCATTATTACATCATAAATTATAGAAACGGGAATAACTTCAAACGATTTTTAGAGCAAGGTCACAAAGGAGATGATGCATCTTGCTCCCAATATTATTGGAAGCCTGTCCCGAAATAGTCACCCCATTTTCACATTTGAGCCCTAAATGCTTTATATTTAGGAAGTTCAATTATTTATCCATACTGCTTATTAAACATGTTTAGCTATTTCATAATATTTGTTTGGGGCTGCAATATTCTCAAGCAAATTGCTATAATAATGGCGATCCTTCTTCAGCAAATGATTTTTATATTCGATGAATTACAATTGTTTGACAATTATCATTTCGTGTTATTTTTTTTTTTGAATACTACATAATACTTGTTTATGATTTATTGTTAAAAAGTACTTTTGTATTTTATTTTATATGTTTCCGGAAATTGTTGTTCTTATATGAATGCAGAATAAAATAAATCAAATCAAATCAAAGTTACTTAGACCATCCATGTCATTCACAAAAAGCTTGTTAGCCTGAATGTTTGGCCCCCAGAGCCCCCAATAGGACCCCAAGTCGGGTCGATTTCAACCCATCTGACATTATGCGCCAAACTTTGTCAGAAGGAAGGTGCATCACCATTCATTACCAAAGCACAAAAACTGACAGCATTTTCCGTAGGGATGGGTTGACATACGGCCCCTAAATTATTACGGCTAATTTTTCCCCTTAAAGGCCATGAACCAAATTGTATCAGAAGGAAGAATTTTGTTTGTACATTACAAAAATAGAAAACCTGGCAAAAACTTCCATGAGAAAGGGGGTGAAATACGCCCGCTAAAAAAACACCAAAGTGCCCCTAAACCAAGCTTAGCTGCCGAAAATGTTCTGGATGCAGACTTGAAAAAGCCATGTTGGGCATTTTTACCTTGATAACTCCTATGTCTCAATTAGCATTACAACCTTAATAACTCCAAAGTGTCTCATTCAATCAAGATAAAATTTACACAGTACAGTTCTGAGTATTGTAACCTTCTTGAGGGACAATTTGGTGCCAAATAATGATTTCAATAATAAGACATAACAGAGGAGCTTGCTAAGTATCTGGGCTATTTGGCTGCCATACTGAAATCTACCATTCACGTGTTACTTACATAAATACCTTGCAAGCTATTATGCCTTGTCAAACAGGCGCAGATGGACAATGGGTGTGTTTACATAATCCTGACAATATCATTCATTTGACTACTTTTGAGAAAGCAATACAATTTTCACAAAGAAATAACTTATATTGAAAAAATAATGTGACTCCAAATTGCACGCCGAGAAAGTTACAATACTCAAAGTTTTACTATGTAAATTTTGACCTGAATTGAATGAGACACTTTGAAGTTATTATGGTTGTAATGCCCAAAAATAGTTTTTCTCTACTTCCAGCAATGTCCAGAGTATTTTGGCCAGCAAAGCTTGCTTTGGGGGCACTTTGATGGGTTTTTTTCAGCAGCGTGTTACACCCCCTTTCTGATGGAAATTTTTATCACTTTTTATATCTTTATAATGTAAACCCTACCTCGTCCTTCTGAAAATAATTGGTCTATATAGGCCTTACGGGGAAAAACTTGCCCCAATTTTTAGGGGCCGTCTGACAACCCATCCCAACTGAACAATTATGTCAGTGTTTGTACTGTAATGTATAGTCGGATGAGCTCGGGAAAGGGGAGGACAAACACACACACACCCCCACACACGCACACACCCACAAACTTTACATAATCTTACATACACACACACACACACAGGGGAAACGGAACGTTTCTGAAAGTGGATTGAGGGTGTGAATATCAACCATCCTGTTTCTTAATTCTGCAAGCGATCGCGAGCAATCTGAAGCTTTAAAATACACACTTTATTATAGTTTTCGAAAATGTAATTTAAGAAAGACAGCCGATAGGCATTGGTCATGGTTGCTGATTGTGAATAATTGCAGCATGATTCAGAACACCAATACTTCTATACTTCTATACTTGTGCGTTTGGCTTTCCCAACATTGTGCTCTTTTCTTTCATTTCTTAAATCCCATGGTGGGAAAAACCAAGCGAACAAAAGGAGAAGCGGGAGGGGCAATCTCGCTAGTCATAAGGACCGCTATTCATAACGTGTAAGTTCCTATACCTGAAGGTTCGCTATTCATAAAACGGAAAGGGGTCACTATTCATAAAGTCATTAGGACCGCTATTCATAATGTGAGATGGGGGTCGCTATTCATAATACGGGAAAAGGGTCGTTATTCATAATACGAACTGAGGTTCACTATTTATACACATTCAAATGGATAATGGCTTTCCTGTCAGACACGACGTTTTTGTCCCTGGCGCATGCGCACATGGTCATATTCTCCAGACCTCATTAATATTCATTAATATCTCTACTACTTATCATTACGTCCATTACGTCATTAGGCAATTCATGAACGCGTGCGCGTTCCTTCCTCTCTCTTCTGCCTGTGATGAGATTTTCGGAGAAGTTAAAATAAAGCTGAATAAGGTTTATCACTAATCGGAATTGCAGTGCATCATGGGATTGAAAAGGGGGCAAGCCTATGGGTAGAGACTATTTTTGAGCACCAAGTCGACCACATTAATTCAAGACGTACGCGTAACGCACTAAATGAATATTCATGACCTAGTCCAGGCGGCGGTAACACAGAACTCCTAAAGACGTAGAAGGCTCATACCTATTCACAACGCACAGATCGCGGTATCGCCGTAATACCCGGTGTAGGATTCGCTTGAGTGCACATGCCGCCATATTGCTTAGTCCTCGATCTTTTCAACTAACCCACCAGACCGTGTGCTTCTCAATGCCTATTTATATTATATCGGATCTTCTTTATCGAAATAAAGGGCCTTATAAAATAAAATTTTGAAGTTGGCTTTTCCACTGAAGTTCAGCTGCTCTTTCATATATTAGTAACGTCAACTAATATCATATAGGCCTACATTTTAGGGGGAGGGGGTCTCTTTTGGACACAAAGGTTAAAATTGTATTCTCTAAAATTCAAGATAATATCAAACAGTTGTTTTTTATCACTATTATCATTTTTAGTTCCCTTTCAAGAAAGCAGCCCGAGTTTGTTTGTTCACCTTCATCCTTCTTGACACCCCTCGGAAAAAGCAACACAAAATATACTTTTAATTTGTAAACAAATCTTTCGGCATATTACTCCCAGTGTTAAAGATCGCATGCTCAATCTATAATGAAAAACACAAGTCAGAAAAAATTGGAACCAGCGGGATTCGAACCTGTCATCTACTGCTTGCCGGGCAGCGACTTAACCACCAGGCTATTCTGGTTCACGGCCAAGTCACGACGAACTAGAATCAAATACCCAAGATCCTCTTCTTTCTGACTCATTAATATTCAAACGGTCCGCCGTGGAACAATGGTTAGTAAACGAAGAAGCTTGACTGGGGAGGAATTTTTAATTTGTAAACAAATCTTTCGGCATATTACTCCCAGTGTTAAAGATCGCATGCTCGATCTATAATGAAAAACACAAGTCAGAAAAAATTGGAACCAGCGGGATTCGAACCTGTCATCTACTGCTTGCCGGGCAGCGACTTAACCACCAGGCTATTCTGGTTCACGGCCAAGTCACGACGAACTAGAATCAAATACCCAAGATCCTCTTCTTTCTGACTCATTAATATTCAAACGGTCCGCCGTGGAACAATGGTTAGTAAACGAAGAAGCTTGACTGGGGAGGAATTTTTAATTTGTAAACAAATCTTTCGGCATATTACTCCCAGTGTTAAAGATCGCATGCTCGATCTATAATGAAAAACACAAGTCAGAAAAAATTGGAACCAGCGGGATTCGAACCTGCCATCTACTGCTTGCCGGGCAGCGACTTAACCACCAGGCTATTCTGGTTCACGGCCAAGTCACGACGAACTAGAATCAAATACCCAAGATCCTCTTCTTTCTGACTCATTAATATTCAAACGGTCCGCCGTGGAACAATGGTTAGTAAACGAAGAAGCTTGACTGGGGAGGAATTTTTAATTTGTAAACAAATCTTTCGGCATATTACTCCCAGTGTTAAAGATCGCATGCTCGATCTATAATGAAAAACACAAGTCAGAAAAAATTGGAACCAGCGGGATTCGAACCTGTCATCTACTGCTTGCCGGGCAGCGACTTAACCACCAGGCTATTCTGGTTCACGGCCAAGTCACGACGAACTAGAATCAAATACCCAAGATCCTCTTCTTTCTGACTCATTAATATTCAAACGGTCCGCCGTGGAACAATGGTTAGTAAACGAAGAAGCTTGACTGGGGAGGAATTTTTAATTTGTAAACAAATCTTTCGGCATATTACTCCCAGTGTTAAAGATCGCATGCTCGATCTATAATGAAAAACACAAGTCAGAAAAAATTGGAACCAGCGGGATTCGAACCTGTCATCTACTGCTTGCCGGGCAGCGACTTAACCACCAGGCTATTCTGGTTCACGGCCAAGTCACGACGAACTAGAATCAAATACCCAAGATCCTCTTCTTTCTGACTCATTAATATTCAAAAGGTCCGCCGTGGAACAATGGTTAGTAAACGAAGAAGCTTGACTGGGGAGGAATTTTTAATTTGTAAACAAATCTTTCGGCATATTACTTCCAGTGTTAAAGATCGCATGCTCGATCTATAATGAAAAACACAAGTCAGAAAAAATTGGAACCAGCGGGATTCGAACCTGTCATCTACTGCTTGCCGGGCAGCGACTTAACCACCAGGCTATTCTGGTTCACGGCCAAGTCACGACGAACTAGAATCAAATACCCAAGATCCTCTTCTTTCTGACTCATTAATATTCAAACGGTCCGCCGTGGAACAATGGTTAGTAAACGAAGAAGCTTGACTGGGGAGGAATTTTTAATTTGTAAACAAATCTTTCGGCATATTACTCCCAGTGTTAAAGATCACATGCTCGATCTATAATGAAAAACACAAGTCAGAAAAAATTGGAACCAGCGGGATTCGAACCTGTCATCTACTGCTTGCCGGGCAGCGACTTAACCACCAGGCTATTCTGGTTCACGGCCAAGTCACGACGAACTAGAATCAAATACCCAAGATCCTCTTCTTTCGGACTCATTAATATTCAAACGGTCCGCCGTGGAACAATGGTTAGTAAACGAAGAAGCTTGACTGGGGAGGAATTTTTAATTTGTAAACAAATCTTTCGGCATATTACTCCCAGTGTTAAAGATCGCATGCTCGATCTATAATGAAAAACACAAGTCAGAAAAAATTGGAACCAGCGGGATTCGAACCTGTCATCTACTGCTTGCCGGGCAGCGACTTAACCACCAGGCTATTCTGGTTCACGGCCAAGTCACGACGAACTAGAATCAAATACCCAAGATCCTCTTCTTTCGGACTCATTAATATTCAAAAGGTCCGCCGTGGAACAATGGTTAGTAAACGAAGAAGCTTGACTGGGGAGGAATTTTTAATTTGTAAACAAATCTTTCGGCATATTACTCCCAGTGTTAAAGATCACATGCTCGATCTATAATGAAAAACACAAGTCAGAAAAAATTGGAACCAGCGGGATTCGAACCTGTCATCTACTGCTTGCCGGGCAGCGACTTAACCACCAGGCTATTCTGGTTCACGGCCAAGTCACGACGAACCAGAATCAAATACCCAAGATCCTCTTCTTTCTGACTCATTAATATTCAAACGGTCCGCCGTGGAACAATGGTTAGTAAACGAAGAAGCTTGACTGGGGAGGAATTTTTAATTTGTTAACAAATCTTTCGGCATATTACTCCCAGTGTTAAAGATCGCATGCTCGATCTATAATGAAAAACACAAGTCAGAAAAAATTGGAACCAGCGGGATTCGAACCTGTCATCTACTGCTTGCCGGGCAGCGACTTAACCACCAGGCTATTCTGGTTCACGGCCAAGTCACGACGAACTAGAATCAAATACCCAAGATCCTCTTCTTTCTGACTCATTAATATTCAAACGGTCCGCCGTGGAACAATGGTTAGTAAACGAAGAAGCTTGACTGGGGAGGAATTTTTAATTTGTAAACAAATCTTTCGGCATATTACTCCCAGTGTTAAAGATCGCATGCTCGATCTATAATGAAAAACACAAGTCAGAAAAAATTGGAACCAGCGGAATTCGAACCTGTCATCTACTGCTTGCCGGGCAGCGACTTAACCACCAGGCTATTCTGGTTCACGGCCAAGTCACGACGAACTAGAATCAAATACCCAAGATCCTCTTCTTTCTGACTCATTAATATTCAAACGGTCCGCCGTGGAACAATGGTTAGTAAACGAAGAAGCTTGACTGGGGAGGAATTTTTAATTTGTAAACAAATCTTTCGGCATATTACTCCCAGTGTTAAAGATCACATGCTCGATCTATAATGAAAAACACAAGTCAGAAAAAATTGGAACCAGCGGGATTCGAACCTGTCATCTACTGCTTGCCGGGCAGCGACTTAACCACCAGGCTATTCTGGTTCACGGCCAAGTCACGACGAACTAGAATCAAATACCCAAGATCCTCTTCTTTCTGACTCATTAATATTCAAACGGTCCGCCGTGGAACAATGGTTAGTAAACGAAGAAGCTTGACTGGGGAGGAATTTTTAATTTGTAAACAAATCTTTCGGCATATTACTCCCAGTGTTAAGATGACAGGTTCGAATCCCGCTGGTTCCAATTTTTTCTGACTTGTGTTTTTCATTATAGATCGAGCATGCGATCTTTAACACTGGGAGTAATATGCCGAAAGATTTGTTTACAAATTAAAAATTCCTCCCCAGTCAAGCTTCTTCGTTTACTAACCATTGTTCCACGGCGGACCGTTTGAATATTAATGAGTCAGAAAGAAGAGGATCTTGGGTATTTGATTCTAGTTCGTCGTGACTTGGCCGTGAACCAGAATAGCCTGGTGGTTAAGTCGCTGCCCGGCAAGCAGTAGATGACAGGTTCGAATCCCGCTGGTTCCAATTTTTTCTGACTTGTGTTTTTCATTATAGATCGAGCATGCGATCTTTAACACTGGGAGTAATATGCCGAAAGATTTGTTTACAAATTAAAAATTCCTCCCCAGTCAAGCTTCTTCGTTTACAAAATATACTTGTTTTTTTGGTACCATGTACATCACTTGTAAAACGTTTACTTATACTTTTTTTTCATCTGATATAAAATGGCCAACAACTTTGTTGGTTTTTCGCACTGTTTTATTTCTGCATTTTGCATAAGTACAAAGTAAAGTATATTCAGAATCATAATAGCATAATAATCTACGAAATAAACATAATATAATTACTTTTGATAAAAATCTACTTGATCGTTTAACAAAAAAAAAATATATAAATATAATAACAAGAAAAGTGGGGCGATTCTATGCTAAGGAGAGTGAAATGATCCAGGAGACCGATATCGTGAGCATAAGCTCGAGATGATGACGGCCTCGGGATAGGAAATGAAAGAAGAAAAATAAAAGAAAGAGAAGAGAAAGAAGAATGAATATAATGTGCAGGTGACCGTGCAATATGTGAAATGAGAGATTGCACAAAGCCTCTGCTTAATTTGAAATTAATTTGATGCCTCAATAAATGGTTAATTTTTCTCTAACAATATTAAATAGTAACTTTAAATTACTGTATTGATTAAGAAGGTGTTTTTTGTAATATGGCTTTAAAAGAAACAAGTGAAGTCCGTAACTTAAGCGAATCAGGTAAGGAGTTCCATATGTCGGGGCCGTGATGCGTAATTGAATTTTTGAATTAAGGATGTGTTCAACATACTCTACCATGTTTCTTTTTAATTTTAATCAGATTGGCAGTGGAACGGGGAGGGGGAGGGGTAAGTCTGTAGCCCTCCTCCCACTTTCTGAGTAGACACATTGCTTAGCCGCCGCTTGAATCAATTTTTATTCAACTGTTTTTTTTTTAACTTTGAAGAAACGTTTGTATTTTTACAAGCCAGGCTCAAGATTCTCCTTTCATTGTATTTCTTTTTATTATTATTCATGCCCCTTCACTATATGAGTGTCAAGATAAAATCCAGCAGATTTTGAGTGTGTCTAATAGATATTAAGAAACAGATGAATACGATGATGTGCTTATTGTTTACAGTCAGAATTCACTGCTCCCGGATCATCTCAATTAAAGTTGGTCCTTACCATCCATGGAATATCATTTGACAATGTTTGTAATTTCTATAATTTAGTTACCTACATGGGAAAAAATCATTAATATCCATTATGCTGTTTGTTTTACATGTATAATAATCAAATATAGATGTATCTGCAACTGTGCAATTAACTTTGGCATAAAACGGACATTGGCACATGCAGCAAAGGCATCAAAAGCATAATCATCATAGCATTGGCGGATCCGGGGGAGGCACATCCGGCCCGTGCCCCCCCCCCCCCCCCCCCTTGGAAGAAAAGTATGCATTTTGACCGTAGAGGATCCCTTTTGTGGATTGTGCCCCGGGCCCCCTTTTTTTTGGCTTGTCAGAGAATTATGGAGGGAAACTGGACCCCACTCCCCCCCCCCCCCCCCTTCTCCCACTGGTCGAATTTTGGAGGTCTGGCGATTTTTTTTAATTTTTTTTGTCGAATTAGAATTGTAATTTGTAAACCAATTTTTAGGCATTTTACTCCCAGTGTTAAAGATCGTATGCTCGATCTGTAATGAAAAACCGTTCAGAAAAAATTGGAACCAGCGGGATTCTTTTTCTTTTTTCGTCTTTTAGGAGTTCTGTGGGCGGTAATCGTGAATTGGTGCTCATTATAGTGTTTTGGCAGCACATAACTCCTAAAGACGTAGAAGGGTCGTGCGGGTGCGAAATTGTCGGCATTGTTCGTACGTGATCACGTGATATCCGCCATGTTGGTTAGCTCCGGATTCATGAAGCTCGTCGCGTCAACGGCATTCATTCAGTATAAATTGTTTGATCAACGCTAGGGTTATATGAAATCTTACTGAAATTGCTAGATTTTGTTAATGCTAGTAACCAAATGAACCAAGACAAAAAGAGAGGGAAGTTTCTCTCGAAATACATGAAATTGCCAGTGTTATAAAATGTTGCTTTGGGCATTTTCATGCTTATTTGTTATTATAGAAATACAGTCATCATCCACTCTTGTTGCTCATTTTGATAATTTTACTGCACTACATTTACTTACCATTTCAAACAACTTTGATCACTGAAATGATTCTCATGGTTCTGGCAAATGAAAGTGGAAATTTATGTTATTGTATTCATATCCTGATGCAAGACTTCATGCTTGTAAGAGTTCGATATGAGGTGTGCTCATTTCAGTACGTTGCAACAGGGGCGTATCCAGGATTTCCCAATAGGGGGGAAGCCAGGCATTATTGATCGCCGTCCTGGGGGAGGGGTCTAAGGGGAGGGGGTGCCCCCTTTGGAAAATTTTTGCTGCTGAAGAAGGGCTGAGATGCAAAATAATTCTATATGTGACCAATTTTGAAGCCTATAATGAACAACTTTTTTTTTTTTGCTATTTTTTTTTTACGACGGCCAATGGGGGGGGGGGCGCCTGTTGCGCCACCCCCTGGATACGCCACTGTTGCAATGTATATCCCTCAAGAAAATTATTTGTCTTGACTTTACAGATCACTGTTATGATCCAGGCATCTGTGTTTTGTTGAAGGTTGTCACTCTAAATAAGAACATTAAAAATACATCGAACGAAGTGTCACAAGTCACGACTGCCAAATTGGAAACAAAAGGTAACTTTCGGAGAGGACTACAACTTAATCATTAATCATTCATTTTAATTTAAAATTCTAATTTGACAAAAATAAAGTCATTACAATTCTAATTCGACCCCCCAAAAAATCGCCAGACCTCTAAAATTCGCCCAGTGGGGGTAGATAGATAGATAAATAGATAAATTTTATTTTCACACGGTAAAAAACCCAAACAGATACAAAGTCTGATTTACATTGGGGCCGTGCCATAAACTAATATACAAACTAAAGGCACCCAAAATTAAAATACATAAATCACATCGGAAACATATTATACGAGTCAAGATAACAAATAAAACTGGGTCAAATGTATACAAAAAAAAATTTTTTTGCCAAACATTCCAAAACCTTCAAAAATCGCTCAGTAAGGGGTTATGGGGTCCTCTTTCCCTCCATAATTCCCTGACAAGTAAAAAAGAAAAAAAAATCGGCGCCAAAAAAGGGGAGGTCCGGACCCCCGCGACCCCCCCCCCCCCTCCTGGATCCGCCTATGCAGAGTTTGTTGAACACATCCTTAATTCAAAAAATCAATGAGGCATCACGGCCCCGACATATATATGGAACTCCTTACCTGATTCGCTTAAGTTACGGACTTCACTTTTTTTCTTTTAATATTAAAAAAAAACCTTCTTAATCAATACAGCAATTAAAGTTACTATTTAATATTGTTAGAGAAAAATTAACCATTTATTGAGGCATCAAATTAAATTTCAAATTAAGCAGAGGCTTTGTGCAATCACTCATTTCACATATTGCACGGTCACCTGCACATTATATTCATTCTTCTTTCTCTTCTCTTTCTTTTATTTTTCTTCTTTCATTTCCTATCCCGAGGCTAGGCTGTCATCATCTCGTGTTTATGGTTACGATGTCGGTCTCCTGCATCATTTCACTCTCCTTAGCATAGAATCGCCCCACTATTCTTGTTATTATATTTATATCTTATTTTGTTAAACGATCAAGTAGATTTTTATGTGTTTGTCAAAAGTAATTATATTATGTTTATTACATAGATTATGTATATTATGTTATTATGATTCTGAATATACTTTACTTTGTACTGAAAAATGCAGAAATAAAACAGTGCGAAAAAACAACAAAGTTGTTGGCCTTTATATATATATATGGCCTTTGGCTATCCCTGGCCACTAGTCGATGGTATTTTCAATTTTCTTTGTATTTTGTATATTTGTTTCTTTTGCCTGAAATCAAATAAATAAATAAATAAATAAACATCAAAAAGTATAACGTTTTACAAGTCATGTACATGGTTCCAAAAAAGCAAGTATATTTTTTGTTGCTTTTTCCGAGGGGGTGTCAAGAAGGATGAAGGTGAACAAACGAACTCGGGCTGCTTTCTTGAAAGGGAACTAAAATGATAATAGTGATAAAAAAAATAACTGTTTGATATTATCTTGAATTTGAGAGAATTAAATTTTAACCGTCTTTGTGTCCGAAAGAGACCCCTTCCCCCTAAAATGTAGGCCTACATGATATTAGTTGACGTTACTTATGTATGAAAGAGCAGCTGAACTTCAGTGGAAAAGCCAACTTCAAAATTTCAAGTGATGAAGGCACAAGGCCCTTTATTTCGATAAAGAAGATCCGATATAATATAAATAAGCATTGAGAAGCACACGGTCTGGTGGGTTAGTTGAAAAGATCGAGGACTAAGCAATATGGCGGCGTGTGCACTCGAGCGAATCCTACACCGGGTATTACGGCGATACCGCGATCTGTGCGTTGTGAATGGGTATGAGCCTTCTACGTCTTTTGGAGTTCTGTGTTTGGCAGCCGCGTAGCCAGGATTTCATTTTCGGGGGTGGGTGCAGGGAGGGGGGAGTTTCCCCCTTCCAGCGCGAAGCGCGAAAGCTTTGCCGTTTAAGCAAATTTGGATGGAAAGATAACGACTCGTAGCAACATTTTAGTCTTTTTTTTCTCTCACTCCCCCCCCCCCCCCCCGCTTTTTCGCTCTCGCTTTTTTTTTTTTTTTTTTTTTTTTTTTTTTGGGGGGGGGCCTTTTTGGGGGCGCCTGCGTTTTGGTGCTCATGAAACGTGTGCTAAACCCTACGAGGATTGTAGGAGTGATTATCTGTACAATTTGTTTGAAATTAACTTTATTTACGTCTCATTATTGTCTTAAAGTAGAACTTTAATGATTTTAAATATTGGCTTAAAGGAAAATGAAGGTCAAAACATTGTAATCAAGCGTTTACAAACTAAAATTGTACTTGTTTGAATGATCCAAACATGTCACAAATCTGATGTATCATATTTGAGTAAATTCAATCTTAAAACATGGACTTGCGACGATCTGGCACGGACATGGGCGCCGCCATGTTATGCGGAAAGTGACGAAATTGCGCTATAGTGTGTGATTGGCTGTTACCATTCATAGCTATCATTCAAAATGATGTCTCTACAAAACGTGTACAAAATATAATTTAAAGCAGATCTGTATCTAAAAATATTGAAAAACTGTAATTTACGTATTTAAAATGAAATAAAAATAGTCATAACAACAATACAATTAATTTCACACTGATCTTTAGATTATCAAATAGACCTGTTTGTTAATGTTTCAAATGTCACTATGAACATGGCGAACAAAGAAGCGGACAAAATATACAGCTCCTCATTGTACCTCCCACACTTGCTCTGGTAGACAATAGAACATCCCTCCACTGCTATTATGTAAAAGTATGTAGAACAGGTGTCACATGCATATTCACCTGTTCTACTTATTTTATACAATAGCAATGAAGGGATGTTCTTTTGTTACCAGAACAATTGTGGAGGGTACAATGAGGAGCTGTATATTTTGTCCGCTTTCTTTGTCATCGTGTTCATAGTGTGTATGGATGTTTTTTTTCTCCGAGGACCTAGTGATGAGTTATTCCATTCACCTACTACTATAAATACACTTGAAATCCAGCTTGCATACATTAGTTGTTGCTACGTTGGGCATGCTCTGGTATGCAAGCTATGGAGTTGTCATTAGCAACCTTTGTCAAAAAGGTATGCATACAATTATCTGTAAACAGGTCTATTTGATAATCTAAAGATCAGTGTAAAATTAATTGTATTGTTGTTATCACTATTTTTATTTCATTTTAAATACGTAAATTACAGTTTTTCAATATTTTTAGATACAGATCTGCTTTAAATTATATTTTGTACACGTTTTGTAGAGACATCATTTTGAATGATAGCTATGAATGGTAACAGCCAATCACACACTATAGCGCAATTTCGTCACTTTCCGCATAACATGGCGGCGCCCATGTCCGTGCCAGATCGTCGCAAGTCCATGTTTTAAGATTGAATTTACTCAAATATGGTACATCAGATTTGTGACATGTTTGGATCATTCAAACAAGTACAATTTTAGTTTGTAAACGCTTGATTACAATGTTTTGACCTTCATTCTCCTTTAACACTGGGAGTAATATGCCGAAAGATTTGTTCACAAATTAAAAATTCCTCCCCAGTCAAGCTTCTTCGTTTACTAACCATTGTCTACGGCGGACCGTTTGAATATTAATGAGTCAGAAAGAAGAGGATCTTGGGTATTTGATTCTAGTTCGTCGTGACTTGGCCGTGAACCAGAATAGCCTGGTGGTTAAGTCGCTGCCCGGCAAGCAGTAGATGACAGGTTCGAATCCCGCTGGTTCCAATTTTTTCTGACTTGTGTTTTTCATTACAGATCGAGCATACGATCTTTAACACTGGGAGTAATATGCCGAAAGATTTGTTCACAAATTATAAATATCATTGTTATCAAAGAACATCACGAATTAGTTATGAGCAGGTGCTCTGCAAAGCTAAGCTTGCATGAGGTTTCAAGGCATGCATTTAAACATAACAAACACCTAGTGTCCCTGTATTAAAGAGTTGCGACATGGACGTCCCACTTTTCTGGAAACAAAATGGCGTTCGAATTCTTTCTATTGAGAGCACCCAGGTGCTCATCGGAATTGAATAGAAATGTTACGTAATAGTGGAAACAAAATGGCGTTCAAATCCCCAGTCGTCGTAACTCTTCTATACAGGGACACTACAAACACCATACCTCCAGCGCCACCTTCGGTAGCCGGAGGCATCAAAAACACTGTGACCTTCTCAGATCTTTTCAAAAATTACAAGATTTTTCACATTTTACACCTATGAAATCTCCTTTCAATTTTTACCCTTTAAATTTGTTGATTTGGCTGTAAACCAACACTAAAAAAGAGAAATTATCAGCTCTCTATTGGCACCAAAGAGCGAGTTCCAGAAAGTGAAAATAATATTGATCTCGTACATTAATATGCATTTGCGACTGTCCTTAAAATCTGGCGAGACTAAAAAAAAATCATTTCATTCTTTCCAGGGGTATATCATTCCATACTCCGCATTCTCTCTAAAAAATAATCTTGCTGTTAAAATGATAAATACCTGTATTATCAGTGCTTTCTTGGCCATACGAATTCCTGACCTCAGTTTAAAATCATTGAAAGTTTTGCATTTTAGAGCACTAGCTAATAACTTTATTATACATCGGTAATGTTATTTTTTGCGAGGGGGCCCACGATTTCCCCCCGCCCACTTGAATAATTGGGGGGGGGGCAACTGCCCCCTCTGCCCTTGCCCCCACTTCCGGCGCCTCTGCTTAAGTTAAGTACACACCACCTAATGATAATGATAGTGGGCAGGGAAGATGCGTGGAAATTCCACTTGTACATACAGCATACATACACTCGTTCCAGCATATTCTGTGGTAAAAATTTCCTCAATATTCATCCGCTTCCCTTTGCCACTGAAATCACATAAACACGGACTCGATCTATGAAGTATCCGATTCTTACTACGTTTTTGTTGTGTATGAAAAAGAAGTAATGGGGCTTTTCTTTAAATACGAATGCGCGGGGAGGAGAGCGGCCTGAAAAGAATGGATACTATTATAAACCATTATTATTATTTGTTGACTTGCTACCAACATTTTGAGATACCATTTGGTAATATGAATGATGGTTCCCGGAAAGAGTTTTCAATTGGGACATTTGGTCAGCAAGGAATTACGACTGATATACATTTAAGAGAAAAGTTCGCAGATGGTGGAGGAATTTCAGACAAATCTATATGTGCAACATATTGTAAAGAATTCAGCAATAGAGGCAGGACTATGACTGTCCATGCCGAGGTAAGGGTTATTCGTTTATTTTTAAAAACAATTGAAACTCATATTGGTAGTACCACAAATAAAAAGTTCATATATTTCTTCACATATTTCTCATCTTGTACGACATGTACAGAGTACCTTATTCAGCACTTAATTAACCCATTGCAAGAAGCAAATATAGAAATAATCATAGGTTATGTGAAAAAATACAAAAACCCAAAACATAGTCCAACCGAATCGGAAACAGAATTTCAAAAATTTCAAAACCTTAAAAGATACAAAAAGCCAAAGGTTAGAATTATTAAGCTGAACGTACGGTCTACAGAATTTAATGATATAAAATTACGTGTGACATTTGACATTTTTGGTTCAGAAAGCGGAAGTCTAGATTATTTTCAGTTTTATAATGACACAATTCGGCCGGAGATCGTTATAAAAAACGACGAATACTCATTAACAGACCCATTTTTTTACGTTGTTTACCCAGACAGAAAGCCCCCCGTTTACGACAGGCTGAATGTCATCGTTTGTTCTAATGCACACACTACAGCACAATCAAAAATGAATTGTGAATTGAAAAGTATTGGGGAAAACCGCTTGAGGTTAGAGCGCAGTTATATTGAAAATAAACCAAGGGATGTTGAACCATTTATCTGGCTCAAGGCCCCTGACAAAACATACTTACCTGTAGGGATACGATCGTTTGAACTAACCCTTGTAAAAAAGGGTGAAAATTACATTAACATTTCACCTTCTCATAGAAAGAAACTGAAGAAACCCATTCCTAAAGACGGATTTCTGATGCTTTATCCGCAGTCCTCGTGGTGGAGTAACATCACAGAACTGAAAATTCCTTCACCATTTGATGTACATTCTCTACAAAAATTTCTAAAAATTCTTCCCTCTCAGGAGGAAAAAAAATAAGGCATATTTAGACTGCCACTATTTTTTCGGGGCGGATCCAAAATCAAAAACATTTAATTCCTTTTTATTTCATACAATCAAACCAGACAGAGTGGTTTTAATATTGTAGCAAAAAAGGGACCTCGGTCAAGAACAGGGAGTGGGGGCCCCTGCCTTGCACGAGTCCCGGGCTCAGCTGGCTCCATTTTGAAAGGTTTGAAAGTATGAAAGGATCCGTCCAGCCAGGACCAGAAAGTTCCGAATGTGGCTTTACTGGGTCAGAAACGGATTCAAGACGACTACAAAGCAGATCAAAGAGTTGTAAACGAGTTGCGGGCCTCCTGCATAATTTCATACCACACCCTGGCTGCTGATGAAGAGTGTGGCACAGTGTATAATTGTGATCATGGGAATGCACGATCACCACTGTATAATTCTATTTCATAATTGTAACCAAAATTAAGACACGGTAATCTGACATAAAATTATGCTCCGCCGCCGACAATCACTCCGGGTTACATTTCTACAAATAGGTAGGATTGGTCAGTGTGCAGGATGCGATTGCGATTTAGGTTAGGATAAGGGTTAGCGTATTGATAAGATGTGGTGTAGGGTCCGGGGTTCAACATAAGGCTGTATAGAAAATTTACTGCGGAGCGCGGCACAGATCGTCGCCGTAGCATGTGTCGTATGATTTAAAAAAGACCCCAGCTCAAACCATTTTCTTGGAAATCGTATGACGACACCTAATTGCTCTCAAGGGCGACTTTTGCGATGTTCAGGCCAGTGGTGTATCATTGTATCTATAGCATTTTTTAAAAATCTCAAAACGCCAGTAGAGGAGAGGATCCAGATGTTCCGAAAGAGGGGTCAAAAAATATTCCGGAAAGGTTTTTCAAAGTGGGGGGGGGGGGGGGGGGGGGGGTACTCGTTTTTCATAATTCATAATTCCGAAGATTTGATGCATTTCTGCCAAGGTTCGTTATTCTGAAGGTTCAAAATTCCGTAAAAGAAAAAATAATAATAATAATAATAATACATGCTATTTCTAAAGCGCCATTATCCATTTTAGTTAAATGCTCAAGGCGCTTCAGAACAATGAATTGAAAAGAAGTTGACGAGACAAAAAGTGAGATGTCTGTGTTCAATAAGCACCATTGAATAAATATGTCTTTAGGTTGCCCTTGAAGGAGCTCAAAGAATTTGATTTTTTGATAGTATTATAGGAAGAGCGTTCCACATAACGGGCCCCGCATGAGCAAAGGCCCGATCCCCCCACTTTTTCCTAGACAATGGAACCTGCAGTAAATTTGTATCAGATGAGCGTACGGTACGTGAAGGAACGTATTTATGTAACAAATCCAAATTATATTTGGGGGCCGTACCGTTAACAATATGAAAAACGAAGAGAAGCAATTTAAAGACAATGCGCTCCCTCACGGGCAACCAATGGAGACACTGTAAAATTGAAGTTATATGATCGCGTTTGGTAGTATGGGTAACGATACGTGCTACTGCGTTTTGAAGTTTTTGCAGTTTGTGAAGTTGAAAATCTGGTAAACTATACAAAAGACTATTGCCGAAATCAAATCGTGATGAAATCAAAGAATGAACCAATTTCGATGTAGCGGACTGAGTCAAATATTTTCGAATGAAACCAATATTACGCAACTGGTAGCGAACTGAACTGCAAATATTTGTAATATGTTTCGACATCGACATTTGGGAATCAAAAATTACACCAAGATTTCTGCAGGATTCAGAAACAGAAATCGTTTTATCACAAACAGAATTGAAGTTATATTAACTTTGTCTAACTGGGCTTTAGATCCAAAAAGCATGAATTCACATTTATCATGATTTAACTGTAAGGAATTTGAATAGGTTCATAATTCCGAAAATTCAATAGAGCCTTAAATAACTTGGGGAATTAGGAACCTTCGGAAACATGAACTCTTTTTTACTTGCTTCTTCTGTGGAACGAAGCTGCGTATATGTGTTGAAAAGATGAACCCCACCCCCCCCCCAAAAAAAAGGAAAAGGCTGAGATTTTCCACAAAGCCCCCCGACGCCCATACCTCTAAACGAACTTAATACAAGTAGCTGCATGTTTATTTTGAACATCGTTTTGGCACCAAAGAATCTATCATTCATAAATATCCCTATTGCGGCATGTAGTACAAAGGAACAAAAATCGTTATCGTGTAATTGTTAACAGGCCTCATAAAACAGCTCTTCAGAAAAAAAAGATTCATCTATCCTTGCTGTTATCTTGAAATACCAAAGCAGCAATCTTCTTGAGGTTTGTTTTCCATACTGGATGTTACAGAGAGATCTGCTGTATGAGTGGGCGTGTATGGCGTTGGGAGTAATTTGACGCACTGCGTCTAGTGACCATGATAGTGACACGCCCTTTTCATGCTTTGGGGGGACTCCACGTGGTGTTCCTCTCGGGACAAACAAACAGGGAGGCATTTTTCGGCCGCGGGGTAGATTTCCGTTCCTTTTACTTTTTCTACCGTATTTGGGCATATTTTCCGTTACACTCCATCGTTTCCGTTGCTGCCGTGAACACTGTTATCATGCTCTGCTAAGTTTCAGGAGGGAACGCCCAACCCAGCGATATAAACTCTTGTTTATCTTTACCCTGTAATTTCGACTTGACTTCGGTAGATACAATTTTGTGACAACTACGTCATCCTTTTCTCCGAGATCTGTAATTTTCTTCGTTTCGCATAGATCGAGTTGAACATTTTCTGAGTGAGTGCGTGGCGGCGGGGTTGTTGGCGGCCACTGGCCATCTCGCTGGGAGTGCCGTTTCAATAATGAACATACTATAATTTTGAAATATATATTTCTAGTTTTCTACAAGCCTTTATGAAGCTGTTTAATAAATGCTTTCCTTTGAAGAAAGTATAAAAAATAATAATTGCATTAGGTCTTGGTTAACCGATGATAAGACTCAGATGAAATCTGTGGTAATGGAACATAACAGTGAAATATAGAAACCATATACTGGAAAAGAGAGAGAGGGGTATTGAATGTGTCTGTTTACTTCAAAAGTTTTTTTTTTATATTTGTGTGAGTTTACTTCAAAAGTTGTATGGAATACTCGTGGCGGACCCGGTCTAGTCATTCAGGCCCTTAAATTATGGCCCTCTAATACAGCCTGTCCAACCGGAGTGCTATGAGAGTATTTTATGAAACATTGACTTCTTGGAAACTATAATTAGAAATAACAAGATGCCCTAATATAACATTTGAGGTTTTCGGAAATAACATTTGGACATAGCGTGGACTTCCCCTATAAGTGCCAAACGCAATGGATCTTTTTTGTCCATATGTATCAATCCATGTCATATTCATGAAGATGGGGGGGGGGGGGGTAAGGGGGCAGGAGTATTGAGTAAACTCCTCAAAAAAGGGTCTGCAATTCAGGTTCGAGCGTTGATACCTCTCGTTTTAATGTACTATCATGACAGAATATATTAAAAAGCCCGTGTACTCCCCTTTACAATCATGATGCCCCATTTTAGACATATAGGTATACTGCACATTACATGATTACATAATCATTATACATGTATAGTGATGAATATTGTAAAGGGGAATAAACAGGCTTTTCAGTGTGATGATATATTAACAAGAGATATTTTTAAACGCTTAAACTTTAATTGCAAAGGTTTTTGCTGGGGGTTTTTAAGCAGTCTTTAAGGAAAAATGTACATAATAGATATTGATATTAGGATTAATACTGTTCCTTGGTTTCCATTATCTTCTCCTACTCTCTCAATCTTTCGGCTTTCATATCTCTCCCTCTTCTCTTCTTAAAGGAGAATTAACCCCTGATTACAAATTTACTTATATTGGAAGGTGTAATATATTCCTACTTATTGGCCTAAATCATTTTCTAATAAGATATCAGAAAAGGGTATAAATAAAGATATTCCAACACCCGGTATCGTCTCCTACTCATTTACATGGGGCTGCTATTTTCTTGCTGATTTGGAGTTGTACATGAACCATTGAGAAATGTTCCAGTCAGGAAGATATTTGGAATCCAAATCCTAAATTGATTTTCTTCATTACCTAAAATCCTATATGTGACGAAAAATATAAAGTGGGTGTTTACATGTATTATAAAAATTAAATCTTTATAATGATACTTTTAAATTGTCTGGTTTTGCTTAACAAAAATCTATTTTCTTGGGTTTGCCAAACAGAGCAGAACATAATATATGCAGCATGCATTCCGACTTTTCAAGTCCATTATCCGAAAGCAGGTGAATGCATAGTTTGCCGCTATAGATGCTCAGGGAAGAAGCATCCATAAAATTTGAATTAATTTGTTCCGTCCCATACGTCCAGTATCGAAAAAATAGATTTCTATTAAGCGAATATCGATTTTCAACAGAAATATATAAAGAAATCTTCAGTTTAAAAATAAATTGACATATCTATTCTATATTTTTAATCTCAAATGGGTTTTTAATTTTGAAAAAGGCAATTGAGCATTTGGATTAAGAAAATCTTCTTGTACACATAAACAAAATGGCAGCCCCCATGAGCTGCTAGCAGACGATACATATTGCTAGCAGATGGTAACTTTTGCTCAGAAAATCTTGATTCGTATCGATCTCGTATATTTTGACGCGAAGCCATATAGTCTAACAAGTAGGAATAAATAACACCTTTGAACACTTTCGTCTTTATTTTTGAGCGTAATTCTCCTTTAACATCAATTTCTACTTGAGTAATAACATTAAAAACAGAGCACAAAATTTGAAATATTTCCCCAATATGCTTTATTTGATTCTCTATAATTAAACCTTAGTGAAAAAGGAAGCAAATAATACTGGAAAAACAATATCACATCGTCTGCTCAGAGCCAAAAGGCGTTTAACTCCAATTAAATGTGTTAAACACAGACTTAACACCTTTCTGGCTCTCAGTCAACAGACAATATCCCCTGCTGAGAGCAACAAGGGCATTAAAAAGGTATGAGTAAACGTCCTTCTGACTCTCAACAGGGGAGCGTTTCATCAAGCGTTTTGTCAGTGATTTTTACCGACAACTGTTATAAGCTCCTGAAATCCTTGCATCTGATTGGCTGAGAGCAAATTTGTCAATAAAAATCACTGACCAAATGCTTGATGAAACGCTCCCCAGACTACCATGATCTACAAATCTATAGCCTCATCTATGTATAAATAACAAGGAAGTAAAATAGCCACACATGATTGCCAACATTGAAAAATACTTAATCATGAAACAAAACAAAACTAAAATCAATTTATGTTAAACCAAGGTAGATTAGCACCAAATGAAAATGTTTACCATATAAAATTAGAGACATGATTCATGAAAGCAAATATACCCTTCATACAAATCAACGAAATCAGATGTATGAATAATAATTTTTTTTAAACACATAGCACGGTGAGTAACATTTCTATATTTGTTTACGTTCAAATAAAGCATGTACATGTATCATAAATAGTGATATAAATGTGTTAGACCACAGCTATTTGATCGTACCCATTTAAAAACAATAAGTCATGGTGAGGAATAAGAAAAACAGCGATATAATGAATAGGCTGACATGCATATTTCCAAAAAGAAATGTACAATACTAAAATGGTTGTTTAAAAGATCAACCGAAAAATAAACAGAAATCTATTTTAGTGGACAAATTTGTCATTGTGGATATTGAAGTGAGGTGAATGAATTTCTCTGTATCTTTATCGGTTTATGACCACTACAGTAACATTATTCGCATCATATTTCAAAATTAAAGAACATTTTGGTGGAGATGAACATAAAATCTAGGACGTAAAAATTATAAAAACCTACAAAAAAATAGAACAATGAAAGTAAAATTTTGATAAATGCTTCCATTTAAAATTGTTGGCATGGCACTGTGTCTAGAAGAAAGGCAATTCATCTATAAAGTTTCTATCTACCCAGGTGTAGAAATGGGCACCGAGTAAAATGTGACCATCAATGTAGCTTGAGATAGAATGGGCACCTCCTAATATGGCGACTGAATAAATAGCTTCCCACAATGCTCATTAATAGCAAATTGCTAAATTGCTAAATCTCCCGAGCAAAAATAACCTCAACTTTTAAAAAAAAATCACTAGGCATACTTCCTTATACTTTTTCTGGTTTATATCAAACTGTCACTTCTTTCAATCCAAATTTTCTGCTTCAACAAGGGCAAACTATTGTGATCCAACCAAACAATTCGTCATGATGATGATTGTGAATAATTGCAGTATGTTTCAGAACACCCACTTCCTCTTTATTTGGGTTTTCCCAATATTGTGCGCGTGGTGCTCTTTTCTTTCATTCATTAAGTCCCATGGTGGGAAAAACCCATCGAACAAAAGTAGAAGCGGCTTTAATCTACGTCATATTTTCTCATGCGTAGTCGTGAAAATAGTTGATTTTTTCACAAATCAATTTAATTTTTTGATAAATTATGAACATTAAGAAAGAAGAAATGGATGCTGCAAACGATTTTTAGAGCAAGGTCACAACTGAGATCATGCATCTTGCTCCCAATACTCTTGGAAGCCTGTCCCGAAATAGTCACCTCATTTCTACATATGAGATTTGAGCCCTTAAATGCTTTAAATTTAGGAAGTTAAATTATTTATCCATACTGCTTATTAAACATGTTCAGCTATTTCATAATATTTGCTTGGGCTGCCATATTCTCAAGCAAATTGCTATAATAATGGCAATCCTTCTTCAGCAAATGATTTTTATATTCGATGAATTACAACTGTTTGACAATTATCATTTCGTGTTATTTTTCTTAATACTGCATAATACTTGTTTATGATTTATTGTCAAAAGGTACTTTTGTATTTTATTTTATATGTTTCCGGAAATTGTTGTTCTTATATGAATGCAGAAGAAAATAAATCAAATCAAATCAAAGTTACTTAGACCATCCGTGCCATTTACAAAAAGCTTGTTAGCCTGAATGTTTGGCCCCCAGAGCCCCCAATAGGGCCCCAAGTCGGGTCGATTTCAACCCATCTGACATTATGCGCCAAACTTTGTCAGAAGGAAGGTGCATCACCATTCATTACCAAAGCACAAAAACTGACAGCATTTTCCGTAGGGATGGGTTGACATACGGCCCCTAAATTATTACGGCTAATTTTTCCCCTTAAAGGCCATGAACCAAATTGTATCAGAAGGAAGAATTTTGTTTGTACATTACAAAAATAGAAAACCGGGCCAAAACATCGATGAGAAAGGGGGTGAAAGACGCCCGCTAAAAAACACCAAAGTGCCCCTAAACCAAGCTTTGCTGCCGAAAATGCTCTGGATGTAGACTTGAAAAATGCCATGTTGGGCATTTTTACCTTGATAACTCCTATGTCTCATTTGGCATTACAACCTTAATAACTCCAAAGTGTCTCATTAAATCAAGATCAAATTTACATAGTACAGTTCTGAGTATTGTAACCTTCTTGAGGGACAATTTGGTGCCAAATAATGATTTCAATAATAAGACATAATAGAGGAGCTTGCTAAGTATCTGGGCTATGTGGCTGCCATGCTGAAATCTACTATTCACGTGTTACTTACATAAATACCTTGCAAGCTATTATGCCTTGTCAAACAGGCGCAGATGGACAATGGGTGTGTTTACATAATCCTGACAATATCATTCATTTGACTACTTTTGAGAAAGCAATACAACTTTCACAAATAAATAACTTATATTGAAAAAATAATTTCACGCCAAATTGCACGCCGAGAAAGTTACAATACTCAAAGTTTTACTATGTAAATTTTGACCTGAATTGAATGAGACACTTTGAAGTTATTAAGGTTCTAAGGATGGGGGTTTTTCAGCAGCGTGTTACACCCCCTTTCCGATGGAAATTTTTATCACTTTTTATATCGTTATAATGTAAACCCTACCTCGTCCTTCTGAAAATAATTGGTCTATATAGGCCTTACGGGGAAAAACTTGCCCCAATTTTTAGGGGCCGTCTGACAACCCATCCCAACTGAAAAATTATGTCAGTGTTTGTACTGTAATGTATAGTCGGATGAGTTCGGGAAAGGGGAGGACAAACACACACACACCCACACACACCCACCCACAAACTTTACATTCTCTTACATACACACACATACACACAGGGGAAACGGAACGTTTCTGAAAGTGGGTTGAGGGCATGGGCGTTAATCGTTACGTAACTCTATTCATCATGGGGGACGGCTATTGTGTCGTCCCCCCATGATGATAGAGTTCCATAACGATTAACGCCCATGGTTGAGGGTGTGAATATCAACCATCCTGTTTCTTAATTCTGCAAGCGATCGCGAACAATCTAAAGCTTAAAAATACACACTTTATTATAGTTTTTGAAAATGTAATTTAAGAAAGACAGCTGATAAGCATTGGTCATGGTTGGTGATTGTGAATAATTGCAGCATGATTCAGAACACCAATACTTCTATACTTCTATACTTGTGCATTTGGCTTTCCCAACATTGTGCTCTTTTCTTTCATTTCTTAAATTCCATGGTGGGAAAAACCAAGCGAACAAAAGGAGAAGCGGGAGGGGCAATCTCGCTAGTCATAAGGACCGCTATTCATAACGTGTAAGTTCCTATACCTGAAGGTTCGCTATTCATAAAACGGAAAGGGGTCACTATTCATAAAGTCATTAGGACCATTGTTCATTAGGACCGCTATTCATAATGTGAAATGAGTGTCGCTATTCATAATTCACATTGAGGGTCGTTACTCATAAGAACCACTATTCATAATACGAAATGAGGGTCGCTATTCATAATACGAACTGAGGTTCGCTATTTATAATACGGACTGAGGGTCGCTATTCCTAATAGAAAGGGTCGCTATTCATAATACGGTATGAGGGTACAGCGACCCTCATTTCGTATTATGAATAGCGATGAATAATGAGCCTCTTCTCCATTATGAATAGCAGTCCTTCTGAATAGATTTCGTTATGAATAGCGGTCCTTATGACTAGTGAGCGGACCCCAGAACCGACCTTAATCTACCTCACATTTTCACATGATCGTGAAAATAGTTACAAATCTATTGTATATGAGAATACAGGTAAAAGATATTCCTTTAAGTTTTAAATAAATAATGAAAATTTAGAAAGAAGAATGGATGTTGCTTTTCTGTTCATACCCGGTACAAAATAAATACAGTATAATTATCATCATAAATTATCATCATAATAATAGATGAAGGAATAACTTCAAAGTAATTGAAGAGCAAGAGCATTTAAGAGATATCTTGCTCCCAAGAAGTAGTATAAATCCGTTCTGTGGAGGGTGGGGGGACACACACATACGCAAACTTACATACAATCGACATGAAATCCACGTGTTGGCATATTATGAAGACTCAGAAATTAAACAAAAGTAGTTTTATGCTTTAATCCAACGGCTCATTGATTCCTGGCACTAATTTTCGACATTTCCCTACATCTTTCTCAAGTGATCTTAAGTTATGTGAACATCCGTACACATATACACACAGGGTTCACGGAGCGTTTTTAAAAGTGGGGGAGGGCGAAAATCAGCCATCCTGTTTCTAAATTTTGCAAGCAATCGCGAGCGAGCAAAACAAAATACACACTTCATTAAAGTTTTTTTTTAATGTTATAAAACATAATACCAAATAAGTGACCGAATATGACGGTATTTGCTGCCCACATCATCCAATAAATTCGAAATTTTACGAGCGAGGAAAAAAACACTTTATATGATTTTAAAATATTATTTCTTCATCACAATACACTCCCTTATTTTAGAAATTATATATTCTGACCCTTTGCTGCCCGAATACGAGGATGTTCTGGCATCTCGATGGTTGAATTTGATTAATTTGTCATCATCTTAAATTTTCAGAAACGCATTTCATGAAGAGTAGTTCTGATCCAGCACTACGGCATAACAGGGGACACATTCAAGTGGATAATGGCTTTCCTGTCAGACAGGAAACAATCTGTGCTTGTCAATGGCAAACAGTCTTCATGGCGGGATTCGAAATTTTTTTCCCACGAAACTTTTTGTCCCTGGCGCATGCGCACATGGTCATATTCTCCAGACCTCATTAATATTCATTAATATCTCCACTACTTATCATTACGTCATTAGGCAATTCATGAACGCGTGCGCGCTTCCTTCCTCTCTCTTCTGTCTGTGATGAGATTTTCGGAGAAGTTAAAATAAAGCTGAATAAGGTTTATCGCTAATCGGAATTGCAATGCATCATGGGATTGAAAAGGGGGCAAGCCTATGGCGCTTACAATGTGGTTTGCACCTTTTCAATCCCGTCATGCATTGTAATGCTTCGCCCTCTGTTGATATTTGCCGATTCGCGATAAAGCTTATTTCAAAGAAATATCTGGGATCTATGTATAATCTTTAATAACTTAGGTCCTATGTAGGATAATTAGAAATTATGAGCCCAAAAAGAGTGAAGGGGGGGGGGGGGAGGGAGAGAAAAAAGGAGGCCAAAAAGTGGAAGGAGTCCGGGGCCAAAAGGGCCTTACCTCCGAGGGTGTAGTGTTGCCTGTTGCCTCGATCCCCCCCCCCCCCCCCCCCATTAAAAGAGAGAGAGAGCAGGAAGGAAAGTAGAAAGAAGAAAAATGAGGGAAAGAGAGAAGGAAAAGAAGAGAAAGGGAGGGAGGAGAGAATAGTGAAAAAGGAAGAACAAATTAATAGAGGAAGAAGCGCGGAGGCCGGGGGGGGGGGCCGAAAGGGCCTTGCCTCCCAGGCCCCCTTGCAAAGGGGGCCTGTTGCTCCCCCCCCCCCCCCGCCCCCCTCGGAAAGAGAGAGAGAGGAAGAGAGCGAGCAGGAAGGAAATTAGAAAGAACAAAGAGGGAAAGAGAGAAGGAAAAGAAGGGAAAGGGGGAGAGGAGAGAAAAGTAAAAAAATAGGGAGACAAAATGAAAATGGGAAGAAGGATGCCGGGCGCCAAAAGGGCCTTCCACGGTACCACCCCCCCCCCCCCCCCCCCCCTCCATAAAAAAGGGAGGAGGAAGGAAAAGGGATAGATGAGAGAAAGGGGAAAAAGAGGGAGAAGAAAAAGGAAAAGGGGGAAGGGGAAGGAGGCCGGATTCCAAATGGCCTTGCTCCCACGTTGTCTCATCTCCCCATCGCCAAGAAAAAAAAAGAGCAGGGTGAAAGGGAAACAAAAAAGAGGATATAAAGTGAAGGAAAACGCGGAGGAATAAGAAAAGAAAAGAACATAAAGGATGTAAGTTTCCTGGAAATGAAAAAAAAAAGCTTACTATAAATAAAGTAATTTAAATGCTTATCAAAGGCATTACCATTCTGAATATCTATACGTTAAAATTTAAGAATAACAATTTCATCTCAACAGATGGGTGAACATAATTTTGTTGTCAACTAGTTTTGCTATAATTATGTGCTCTATAATTAAAATGGTTTATTAATTCTATTATGTGCAGTATTTTGTTGTTATTAATGTGTTTATAAAGTATTTCAAAGTCAAAAGCAATACTTAATAAAGATATTTCTATAAGGGGGAAAAATCTGGCCTTCCCCCCCCACCCCCCCCCCCCCCCCAAAAAAAACCAAAAAAAACAAAAAAAAACGATAGAGACAGAGAGAGAGAGACGGGAAAGGGATCGAAAGAAAAGAGAGAGAAGGAAATAAAATAAAGATAATTTTCTGTAGGATGTTATTCATTGGGTGAGTTTGAAAAATATTTTGTCTATATTTTGTTTGATATGACTGAATTACTGAAAACTTTTAAAAAGAATTAAAAGGGTACAAAGCAGGGAGTCAGGGACAAAAATAATATTTTCTGTATCAGGGCTATTTTTCGTACTTCTTTTCATTCCAAATTCCATTTTGTATTGAACCTAATAGCAATTTATGGGGGCTCTTTTGCAACTTGCGAGGGCTATTTCTTTGTTTACATTCGGGGGGGGGGGTGAAATGCCTTTAGCCCTCGTGTAATTTTTCCCTGGTAGAATGTCCTCCGAGTGGAATCGGTTTATAACCTTCACTTTTTGCTGGATTACAGACGCACGCCCCAACGCCTAGTTCTTTGTATCTATATATCAACAAGATAAATGCGACTGCCTATAATGCCTCCGCCCTTTTTTTTTAAGATATCGCGATGTAATTTCATAATAACTTGGCCTCTGTGACCCTTCAGTTTTGACCTACTTCAAAATTTAATCACATTGTCTTCCTAGTCGTTTGATGCAGTTGAATGACCTCACATTGTTTTATTTATCTATTTTGAAATGTTGAATTGTTTTTTTTACAGACTTGTATCAATCAGATATGATTATTTTATACGTCTGGGACCGACCTTTAATATTACCATCTAAAAGACGTGACTCAGACTCGATCTAGGGTTCTCTGAGTCTGCCTCAGTTTATAACTCCCACTTTTGGCTTACAAGGCCTATTGCTTTTGCAGTGTATCTTTTATCATTCTTGTCCTATGTATATTCGAATTATGCTTTTATAATTCATCATGATCAGCTATTAGCTGTCATCTTGAACATCGTTCAATAAAAGCGTATCAAATCAAGTGTGAACGTCATATCTCTTATGAAATAGTATGCATACAGCATACTAGCCAGTGGAACTTTTTTTTTACTTGTATGAAAGAAAGTGTTTAGAACTTATAGTGTACATGATGCAATTTCAGGTGCGATTTTTCTTAGTGAAACGCCTTGCCATTCTTGTGGAATACTGGAATACTCTCTTCTTTTTTTAAACATTTGTTTAACCTTTTATACAGTAATACAAATATGTACAAGCCAACCACTTTTGGTTTTAATCATGTCAACGGTTATCCTTAAGACGTTTAGATACTGTTGATGATATTTCCACCTATTTTCAACAATATAGTGGAAAATCAAATTGTAACATTTCTTCAAAATATTCATGTTAACAGTAAAATTTTGCATGGATATTATATTAGTATTATTCTTTTACAGGCACAAAGAAACGCAATAATGATCATGCTTTGGCATGTAAGTGTATCATTATAATTACACTTATTGTTTTATTACATCTTGTGTAATAGTATGCATACCAGCTTGTGGAACTTTTTCGTACTTTTACAGTATGAAAGAAAGCGTTTGGAACTTATAGTCCACATGATGCAATTTCCTGAATAGATATCATGCATATAGAGCATATCAATAAAGTCTATTTTTTTAATCATACCATTACCGTGTCCGATATTGTCTTTATTATCTCGTGCGACAATTAATGACTGGTTTGCACAAAAAATATTAGTGCTGTTCCTTTTGAAATTTGATTTACAGTATATGCCATTTTCAGATACATTACTGTTTGATATCTTCGCCGACTGTCGCCGAGGAGTAATGCAGTGGCGGATCTACGGGGGGGGGGGGGGGGGGGGTTTAGGGGGTTTAACCCCCCCCCCCCCCCCCTTGGGCTGCCAAGTAAAAATTTAATGTGCATAGAAAAACGCCATCATAATATGTCCAGACCCACACGTTATCATGGACTGCTTTTTATGGTCTCCATTGCGTTAGTAGATGCCAGGAAAACATCACTTACGGGGGCTCAAAATAGAAAAAAAAATCGGCTTGCCGCTATACGCTGCTCGCGGACATCGCCACTCCGCGGCTTTTTATGGTCTCCATTGCGTTAGTGGATGCCAGGAAAACATCACTTACGGGGGTCAAAATAGCAAAAAAAATCGGTTCGCCGCTACGCGGCTCGCGGACATCGGCGCTTTGCGGCATTTTATCGTCTCCATTCCGTTAGTAGATATTAGTGCAGTGGCGGATATACGGGGGGGGGGGGGGGTTAGGGGGTTTAACCCCCCCCCCCCCCCCCCTTAGGCTGCCAAGTAAAAATTTAATGTGCATAGAAAAACGCCATCATAATATGTCCAGACCCACACGTTATCATGGACTGCTTTTTATGGTCTCCATTGCGTTAGTAGATGCCAGGAAAACATCACTTACGGGGGTTCAAAATAGAAAAAAAAATCGGCTTGCCGCTATACGCTGCTCGCGGACATCGCCACTCCGCGGCTTTTTATGGTCTCCATTGCGTTAGTAGATGCCAGGAAAACATCACTTACGGGGGTCAAAATAGCAAAAAAATCGGCTCGCCGCTACGCGGCTCGCGGACATCGGCGCTTTGCGGCATTTTATCGTCTCCATTCCGTTAGTAGATGCAAGGAAAACATCACTTTCGGGGGTTCAAAACAGCAAAAAAAATCGGCTCGCCGCTTCGCTGCTTTTTATGGTCTCCATTGCGTTAGTAGATGCCAGAAAAACATCACTTACGGGGGTTCAAAATAGCAAAAAAAATCGGCTCGCCGCTTCGCGGCTTTTTATGGTCTCCATTGCGTTAGTAGATGCCAGGAAAGCATCAGTTACGGGGGTTTAAAATAGCTAAAGAAATCGGCTCGCCGCTTCGCGGTTTTTATGGTCTCCATTGCGTAGTATAGATGCCAGGAAAACATCACTTACGGGGGTTCAAAATAGCAAAAAAATCGGCTCGGTGCTACGCGGCTTGTGGACGATGATCCGCATCGTCGTTGGGTCAAACCCACCGCCTTGGCAAAAAGCTAGATCCGCCCCTCTAATGATTAGTACGGCTCCTGGCTTCCTGCATGAGCCGACGCATGCTAATAAGGATTCACGAAACTCATTGTTTAGGGCGGATTTCGAGGAAGTTAGCGTACATGACCATAATGACACCGTCAGAAACAGACGTTAGTTATTACCGAACAAAAGATGAATAAGTAGCCCCTCGAAATCATAGGTGTCAAATTGTAATATTTTCTTTCGGAATTTAGAAACTTTAGTCATTATAATAATTATGATCTGTATGGACTTTAAAAATATCAGAATGTTCTTCCGGCGGGAGTGAAAGCCCTTTATATGCTTTTGCCCCCCCCCCCCCCGAGATCGAGCGTCAGATACGCCATTTGTCACCATTATTGTAGCAATATGTAGCTCACATGATTTAAAATTTGGGCCCCCCCCCTAAGAAATCCTGGATCCGCGCCTGCCCTCCTCAGCCTTGGTCTCTACCCTTGGATGGAACACCCTCCACACTCGTCGACTCTTGGCACAATGCTCCCCACCGGATGCACCATCAACTGGTTCGCATGTCTATGCCACATGCAGGTCATCTCTTCAGCAACTTACTTTTGTAGGCATGACCATCTGGCTAAATATGCCATACCGAAAGCTACAATAGACACATACAAAATTAATATGCTTTACTTGCACACCCATGCAAGCCCATTTTATTGTATACATGTGAGCAAATCAAACTTGCACCTTGTTACCTCCACTGGCACATGACACAACTGACATCCCAGTATAGCTTCAACGGGGCTGCTTCTTTTGGGATTACTGCAACAAGTAACAAGTAAAGACCCTATTTTGACTACAAATATAACGAGAAAAGTTTTTCACTTTCTTGTAGAATAGGAGTCGCAAATATTCATTTTACTGAGTGTTTAAAAGATATAATCCTTAGGGGGAATATAACAATAGGTCGTCCCCCATTAGCCTATGCCCCCACCCCTGCTTCTGGCGCCTATATGCTTGAAGTACAATCCACCTTATAATAATAATAATAATAATGATGATGATAATAATAATAATAATACTAATGGGCGGGGAAGGCATGTTCAAGGACTTTGCACTTGATGCGCAGTTTATTACTGCGTCTCGTTTCAGCACATTCTGTGATAAAAACTTCCCGAAATTAATCCGCTTCACTTTGCCACAGAAATCACATAAACACTGGCTCCAGGTAAACGATTTTTACTACATTTTTGTTGTGTATGAAAAAGAAGTAATAGGGCTTTACTATAAATACAAATGCTCGGGAAATTTTTCTTCGAGAGGAAGGTGCACGGAAACGAGAATGGACGAGCATTATCAATACATGATGCGTTGTCACTCGACTTTTAGAGATATATTTTTAAATCTGAATCCTAGGCGGAATCAGTATTGTTTGGCTGCAATAAATCAGCCAGGAATTACGGCTGATCAAAATATACATTTTAGAGAAATATTTCCAGATGGTGGAGGAATTTCAGATAAATTTATGGTCGCAACATTTTGTACAAATTTCAACAATCAAGGCAGGAATAAGAACGACCATGCCGAGGTAAGACTTATTCCCTCACTTTTTAAACTAACTGAAAATCATATTGTTAGTGCCAAAGAAAAAACAGTACTCTATTTTTTCACATATTACTCATGTTGTACAGATTGTACAGATTACCTTATTAATAACTTAATTAACCCATTACAAAAAATGAATGTAGAAATAATAATCGGTTATGTGAAAAGATACAAAAACAAACATGATTGTCAAATCAAATCCGAAATAGAATTTGAAAAATTTTCAGATATTGCAAATTATAAAAGGGTTAAAATTATTTGCCTGGACAACAGATCAATTAAAAGTTATGAAAAACTACATGTGTCGTTTGACATTTTTGGTTTAGAAGCAAAAAAAGTTAATTATGTTCAGTGTAATCATCATACGATTCGGCCGAAGACGGACTTCTGGTTACTAAACAGAAAGTTTTCTTACCCCAAAAACATATTAAAAGACCCATTGTTTTACCTTGTTCACCCAACCGGAAAGTTCATCGTTTACGACAGGCTGAATATCATTTTTCCTGAGGAGCACAAGTGGTCCTTAGGAGCACAATCAACAATTATTTGTGAATTGAAAAATATTGGGGAGAACCTCTTTCAGTTTGAGCGCAGTTATATCGAACACCAAGATTCAGGCCAAAGGAATGTCGAACCCTTTTTCTGGCTTATGGCCCCTGATGGAAGATACTTACCTGCAGCTGCTGGGATAGGACCGTTTTTACTTACCGTTGTAAAAATGGGTGAAAATAATATCAAAATTCCCTCTCTTCCAGTAATACAGCTTGAGAAACCCATTCCTCAAGACGGATTTTTAATTTTGTATCCACAGTCACAATGGTGGAATGACATTAAACGACAGAAAATTCCTTCAACATTTGATGTAAATTCTCTTCCAAATTTTTAAAACTCCTTCCTCTCAGAAGAAAAAAAAACATAATTATCATAAGCCTGCAACTACTCAAGGTTTTCGGGGCGGATCACTCATATACATTCATATTTTTTTACTATTTAAAAATCCGAAAATCTGGTAAGTAGTAGATGACAGGCAGGATATCGTTTCATACAATCAAACCAGACAAAGTGGCAACTTAATATTTTTAAAAATTATAATTTCTCACAGTGTTGTTAGTATTTATAAGGTAGTGGGTAGGGACCTCGGTCAACTACTTCAGGGAGTGGCGACCCTGCCTTACACGAGTCCCGGGCTCAGCTGGCTCCGGCTGACAGTACCCGGTATGGGCCCCATGTTCAGGGTAACGGACAAAACAAAGAACAAAGAATCCCAGCTATGGGTTAAATAGCAAACGCAAAAACCAACCCAGCTATGGGTTAAATAGCAAACGCAAAAACCAACCCAGCTATGGGTTAAATAGCAAACGCAAAAACCAACCCAGCTATGGGTTAAATAGCAAACGCAAAAACCAACCCAGCTATGGGTTAAATAGCAAACGCAAAAACAAACCCAGCTATGGGTTAAATAGCAAACGAAGACATCAGACCCAGCTATGGGTTAAATAGTAAATGCAAAACAAACCCAGCTATGGGTTAAATAGCAAATGCAAGACAAACCCAGCTATGGGTTAAATAGCAAACGCAAAAACAAACCCAGCTATGGGTTAAATAGCAAACGAAGAAACAAACCCAGCTATGGGTTAAATAGCAGTACAAAAACCCAGCAATGGGAAAAGGAAAAAGAAAATATGCTCTGTTTTATATCAACGAAATACAGGTTGCCAATTTGAAAGGTTTGAATGCATACAAAGATCCGTCCAGCCAGGACCAGAAAAGTTCTTACTAATTAAGGCTTTACTGGGTCAGAAACGGATTCAAGACTACAGATCAGATCAAGAGTTGTAATATTAAGCGACCAGCTGCGCGCCTCCAGCATAATTTCTTACCACACCCTGGCTGCTGATGAAGAGTGTGGCACAGTGTATTGTGATCATGTGATTGCATAATCACCAATGTATACATTCATTTGAGGTTTCTAGTACACCAATAACCTCTTCGAGGTAATAATTGTAACCACAAATACGCTACCGTAATCCGACATTATGCTCCGGCGTTAATGAACACTCCTGGTTATATTTCGACAAAATATATAGGATTAGGATTAGGGTTGAGATTGGGATTCACGTTAGGTAAAGGGTTAAGATAAGGAGAGGTATTGCATCAAGAGTCGAAACTAAGGCTGTAGAAAACTGACTGAGGAGCGATTGTCGCCGGGGTATATGTCATACGACCAAAAATACAGCTTTAGGGCCATTTTCTTAGAAAATCGTGTAAGGGCACCTAGGTGCTCTAAAGCGCGACTCTTGCGACGTTCAGCCCAGTGGTCACTTGTGCAATTGTATCTACAGTGCGTCCCAGAAAAAAGTAAACAGTTGGAAAAAGTCTCCCCAAATAAATGTATCTGAATATTTCAAAATATTTTCAGGAAAATTTCATTCCTGTGATGAGCCTATGATCTCTTCTATCAAATGACACTAAAATATCTCACAATGTTTTATGCTTAAGTGACCAAGAGCTTCTTTTGTGAAATGGTGCAAAATCCATTCTTGACAAATGTTTGTTGTTGTTCTGGCTGGTATGAGCCAAGTTGACAGTCATGAAAGACTTCGAAATTTTATATTCTGATCACTGAAAGACTATTTAAGTATTTCCTGATATATCCCATCAAAACTTTATCGGTGAGTAAGCAAGCCAGATGAAATTAAGAGACTCACTCAAAGTAACATTTTGAAACACCCATCAAGCTTCTTCGTTTACTACCCATCAAAGTAGTTAATTACTAACTCAAGCATAAAATATTGATTGGATCTATAAGGATATACAGAGAACATAGCCTGTTAATTCATAGATTGTCTTTAATTGAATAGAATATGGAAATTTCTAAGCCTTTACATGACTCTCAGCTCGGCTGATACAGCCAGAGCCAATATCAAGACTGGATTTTGCACCCTTTCTCATTATTGGCCTTGATCACTCAAGGGTAAAATATTGTGGGATATTTTGGTGTCATTTGATAGAAGAGACCCTAAGCTATCCCTGGTATAAAAATTGCATTTAAATGTTTTGAAATATTCATATTTCCAACTGTTCACTTTTTTCTGGGATGAAAGGGAGTTATCCAACAATAATAATAGATAAACCCAAAATAACTGTAATCCTTTCGAAGTCACCAGTGTTTTAGAGTGGCTCTCGGATATAAACACGAATTGTTCGAATAAATTATGAAAAATATAACTTTATACTCTTAGCGGATGTTTTTTAGGATAATACTAAAAGTTTTATAAAGAAAATAAAATTACCGGTAATTGTGATAAATGTACTCAACAACTCAAAGAGAATTTTCTTCACTGTAATAAAAAGTGACTTTGTTCAAAGCTGTTCTACACACTTTGACTTTCCTAATACTAGGCCATCTCCAGCCAAAAAGTATAAGTCCCCCTGACATTTATTAATATATATAACGCGATAAATATTTGTTGAAGTTTTTGTCATTTAAAAGGGAATATAATATTCGTAAGAACAATTTAAATGGTCAGTTGTAAACAATTCATTACGTTATCATAATGAAATTATGTTTTTTAAAAACACAAAGACATGATTAAATAAGAGAACATACTACAGTACTATGTACTGATGTAAGATTACAGACAGCCTTCCATTTTTTTCTTATGAAATTCAGAACTGTTGAGTTTAAAGGAGATAATGCGTTCGGTTTTTTTCTAATTGTATTAAAGAAAAAAAGATTTAAGCACAGGGATGGTGTTTTGGTATTTGCATGAAAAAATTAAATATTTGCTGTATAATATTACAGTATTCATCAAGTAAAAGTGTTCTTTTACTAATGTACCAAAGCAAATTTCTACACGTGATAATCTTAAGAGTCGAATCTTTTTAGACCTGGGCCAACTGCACAGATCGTCCTAGAATACTGAAACATAATGACCGTAAAAAAATTAATGCGATAATCTTTGTTCTTGTTCGTCACAAAAATGACATAAATTTAGATCAAAAAATTCAAATTTTAGATAGATATGTATTTGTAGCAATTTTCCTATAGATAAATTTGAACTGAAAATTCCTTAATCTATTATCTATTGAAGATTTATTATCAAAATAAATCGAGACCTCCATGTTGCATCATCTGATAATTCTAATAACAAATAATTTTCCCATTTAGATTGTTGGCACAAGCATGGTATAACCGGCGTGGAAATATACAGTAACATAGTTTAGAAACTTTTTTGTGTTTAAGGAAATTATATAATCGATCATCACGTGGTTCTAATAATTCATTTTTCTCTATAAACTGACTCCTTATTTCCCTTTTCCATTCATTTGGTATGGCGGATATGAGAGAATTACCATAAAAGGTGCATAGCCATAATTTTGAACGATAACTTCAAAAGATTTAAAGGAACCATTTAGTCTTAAAATGTCTGATATATACATCAAAGATGAATCGGACCATTTTTTGACATACATCGGTTTTCTATCGACTAAAATGTTTGAATTAAACAACAGAGGTTGAGATTATATTTCCTTAAACTTGTCAGAATTGTGGTATTTGTAAAATGACAATGATATTAAAACATCATTCCAAAATGGCGCAGTAGTCAAATTAAAGGATAAATTATTATAGTGGATGTTCCAAAGTAAAAAGTTTTCCCCGCTCATGTTTCAGAGAGACTGTCTGAAAAACATTTCCATTTACCGTTGTTTTCAACATCTATTAAGAATCTTTGAACCCATGAAGTTTTCAAGGCCCGACTGGAACATAATAAATGTGGCATTTTAAACCACCTTCATTTCAATCATTGTACAATAAAGGACGTTTGATTTTATCAATCTTATCACTCCATAAAAACTTGAATAACAACTGTTGAATTTCGTTATAAAACGTGACTGGATATATTTGATACAATACATAACAGATAGTTCAATTTAGGAACAATCAATGTTTTGATTACTACAATCTTTCCATTTAATGTGAGAGATCTACCATTCCAAATATTCAAAAGAGACTCTATTTCTTCTAATTTTGGAGCAAAGTTTAGGTTATAAACATTAAATTCATTTTTCAGTGGAATATTTGCGCCTAAATATTAAAAGTAATCTGCGGGCCATTGAAATGGAATGTCTTGGTACTGAGACATTTTACAATTTCCGAGTCTAATAACGTTGTATTTTTCAACATTGACTTTTAAACTATACATTTCTTTAAAGGCGTTTAGTACAGAAATACGTCTTGTTAAATTTTGTTCCCTGGGTTTAAGGAAGATGGTTGTATCATCTGCATATTGACTTATTTTGACTTCCATATGTTCATAAATCTTTAGACCATGATTTTTTTTTTTTTTTTGACGCACTTAACAACCCAAAATTTCTACAATGAACAGGTACGGCAAGAGCGGACAACCCTGCCGTACTCCTCGATGTATTTTGAAAGTGTTTGATGAATATCCATTATTTATTACACAACCCTCAATGTCAAGATAGAGAAGTTGGACCTAGCGAACAAAATATTCGTTGAAACCGAATCTTCGTAAACTCTTGTATATAAAGGGCCACTCGACCGTGTCGAAAGTTTTTTCGAATTCGATACAGAGTGCAAGGCAACCAATTTTGTGTATCTTGCAGTAATTTTGAATATCAATAAAAATGTTTTCACCAATAAACTGCCCTTTCAAAAAAACGCATTGACCATGACTTATTAGAGGTGATAAATCCTCTTTCATTCGAAAAGAAAAAAATTTTGCGAGGATTTTATAATCGATGTTTAATAAGGAGATTGCTCTCCAATTCTTCAAAAATAACAGGTTTTTCCCCCTTTTTGGGGCAACAACGTTATAATACTTCTTTGCAGTGAAGCGGATAAACTATTTCTTTCAAAGCATTCATTGAATATTGAACATAATAAATGTTTGATTTCACTCAAAAAGGTCTTGTAGAATTCAATTGGCAATGCGTCACTTCCCGGTGACTTATCATTTGCAAATGAGGTAATAGCTTCGTAACACTCCTTTTCTGAAATCATCGGCCCCAAAAAACTATTATCATCGTTATTTACACATGATATATGTAAGTTATTCAATAGTGGATCATTGTTATGAAGCAAATTTTCACTAGCATAAAAAGTCCTTTCTTCCTCGAGAATCTTCTTCGATTCAAAGATAATATTGTTTTCAGACTGAAGTCGAAATATGCATTTTTGTTGATATTTTTTTTTTAAATTTGCGAAAACGAGTGCCAAAACTTATCTACGTTATTGTACAAGCGAGGGAGCAAAGCGACCAATCGGCAATTTTTTTCAATTTTTAACCCTTTAAAAAAAAGCATTTTCTTGTGCAGTTTACCCAAGAAATTTTGCAATTGACCACCGCAGTTGAGCGGTAGAGAAGCTCGAATTTTATACATTGATAAACGGTTTTCTATTTACTTGCTTCTACTATAGGCTTGACAAAGAGTCAAGAAATTCAGCAAGGCCACCTGAAGTGAAGATTTCTTGCAAATGCTGTTTTATACATTGTATCCTATATTGGGAGCGCAATATATAGCATGAGTCAAACTTACATGATATAGCGAGCAAAGCAATTACATCTTTATTTTTTCAAAAATTTTGAACCCTTTAAGCTATTTAGCAACTATATACTGGGGCACGAAATTACGAAATTATACGAGGGAGCAAAGCGACCGAGCTTTGGAAAATGTTCGCATTTCAAACCTTCAAAAACTAGATTTCTAATGCATTTATACCCTGCGGATTTGGGGCGCGTGAACCGTAAAGATTATGATTTTTATTCATTTCCCCCTATTTTGTTTGTTTGTTTGTTTGTTTTTGAAAAGTTTTAGGAAATCTATAATTTCTTGGTTCCAAAACGGTAAGGGATCCTCGCCTTGTTCAAATAATAAAGAGTGAAAATCATCGAAGAAAAGTCTATTGTCGTTGTTTTGACCATATACATTTCCAACAGTTAACATCATATTATTCACTTTTGTTTCAATATTATATTGAATTATTCTGTTTGTATATTTTTTTTTTTTTTATATATTTATATATTAATTATATATTATTATATTGAATATTATTCAAATTACTACTAACATTCGCCCATTGTCATCCTTTACAATATTCACAATATCAAAAGAAACAGATGGTTGAAGAGAATGCATACTCCAGCACTTTCTGATGTTCCATGATTAAAAATAATTTTGTATCCCCATTCGTGTTTCCATCTCCGCTCTGACTTTATTGTCGAGTGGGTTTCTTGTAAGAGTATCAAATGGAAATCAAGATTCCGGATCCAGTTAAAAACACATCTTCGTTTGAAGTCGTTTCCCAACCCTGTCACGTTGAGAGAACATACTTTTATATGTATGAAATCATCCATGGTGGTAGATGATACAGTGGTATTTGAGTATCAACCATAGCATTACATATCGAGATATCTTCGGATATGGCAAAATTATTGAACATGAGATTTGCTGTGAATTGCGTTCAGGTCTAGATTTGTAGGCAAACAAACAAAAACATAAAAACCTAACTACCCATGACAAATAGAAAGAGAGAAATAGAGAAGAAAACTGTAGGGCAACCACTTTCCGCCCGCCAGTCATGTAGACGGGGCCAAGGCCCCCTTTTTGAAACCCAACTGGCATACCTTAAGTACACAATAAATAAAAATTGCCTCTTTAATTTTGTGCTTTTCCGGCTCTGTGCCCCCTCCTCTACAAAATCCTGGATCCGCCCCATGGAATGGGGATTACATTCTTTTGAACTACAAGTATACGCGGGCTTTTTGCCTAAAATGTGAATAAAACCGGATTGCAAAATTAGGTTGGGAGCCCACGACCACGAGACTATTAACGATGTCGGTCTATTAACCCTCCGAGAAAAATAGGTTCATCCCGCAAGACTGACGTAACAGTCCGGACATGAACCAGTGGCGGATTTAGGGGCCTTTTTTATATTGTGCCCCCTTTTAGAACTGAGAATTTTTTAAATTTTTTTGCTTCTAAGAGAATTATGGAGTAATTGGAGTAAAGTGGACCCCATAAAATCTGATACCCCACCCCTCCACTGAGCGACTTTTGGAGGGCTGGCGAGAAGGGAAAAAAGATCTTGCCACCCCTTCCACCACCTCCCACCACTGAGCAACTTTTGAAGGGCTGGTGAAAATCCCCCCCCCCCCCCCTCCCCAAACTGATTTTGGAGGGCTGGCGAGCAGAAAAAATACGAATCTCCCTTCAAGCAGTTCCCCAAAGTTGACAGCCCAGCATTTGTGCCCCCCCCCCTTTTGACTACATCCTGCATTCGCCCCTGTCATGGAAAGTCAGTGTCAGACTAATATCCATAATAGAGCTCAGAAGCCCCCTCCCACTACATTGTCGGTCTCTCGGGGTTGTCGCGTCTCGTTGGCTGAAGCGAAAGTAAACGACGATCAGCAAGCAAAAAATCTTCATGAGCCAAGTTTGAGAACACCTTTGCCAAACTGACATAAACCCCTCAAAAAAAAGTTCTGCAATTCAAGTTTAAGCATTTATATCTCTCTAGTAACTGCATGATCATCATCAAGTTTGATATCATTGTAAAGCTTGTTTATTCACCTTCACAATGATACCACATTTGTATTGATTATGTAATCACGGAATGTGCAGTGCACCTAAATATAGGGCAAAGTCAAAAGTGAAAAGTTGCAGAATGCATTGTTATTGTTCACACTGAGTTCTTAACTGGAATGAAAGGTTTTGTTTCTTTGTTTTTGTTCCTTTTGGTTTGTTTAATTTTGTATTAGGTGTGCATGTTTCTGCTGTAATCCCTTGTTTGGTGGACAAATATTGTTTTCAGTGATTTTGAAGTGGAATTATTCTTTTGTTTTAAGATGGAATGTGTTTTAATCAGCAAGTCTCCCCTCAGCAAATTATCTCATTTTCAGCCATGTAACCCTATCACAGAAACATAAGCAACACAAACTCTCCTCTTCTCTTGGATTGCTTTTCACTTCAACAAACACATTCCCCTTTCTTGATGTGAACTCATGTTCTTTAACTCTCTCTCCCCTCTCTAACGAAACAAAAACAAACACAAATACACAAATTTGCAAATGACAATGACATCTACCAAACAGGAAATAAACTTGTTGAATCATTCATGACCCATTCAACATCATTCACACCCACCCGACACTGCAACAAAAGCGATAGACAATAGCCAAGATAGCCATTCAATTTGCAACTTTTCACTTTTGACTTTGTCCTCTATTCAGGGGTGCTGTGCATTCAAGGATGACATAACCATTACAAATGGGGCATGGATGTGAAGGGGGATAATTGAACTTTCCAATGATCTAAAAATCAAGAATGATTAAAAAGCCGCCAAAAAGATATCAAGGCTCAAAGTTGAACTGCAGAACATTTTTTGAGGGGTTTAGTTCCATCGGCAACGCCACCACCTCGATCGGGATCGCATAGGGGTAGACCTAGCCTAGCTAATGCTAGACACATATTCAGCTCAGCTATTTCATGCTTCTTGCATGAACTAACATCACCCATTTGGCTAGTCCTAATGCGGTGATAGAAAATTGATTATATGAATTTATGAATTTAACACATTGAATTTCGCCTCTGGTACATTAGAAATATGATAGTGAACTGGAATTTAGTTAGAGTTTCTTCTAATACCAGCTAGGCTGGGCTTGCATTCGGGCGGACGTACATCTGCTACATTGTCGTCTGCTAGCGCACGATCTCATTGGATGTCGCCAATGTCGTCGATCTCACGTGATCGGTACACGCCCACATTAGGTCATCCTTAACAAAATTCTGAATTCACGTGCAGTATGGCAAATTATTATTTTTTTTTTTGGTCAAAAACATGCATATTCCCGGGGATTTGTGCGGGGTTTATTGGACTTATCGAGCCTTAATTATACCATTTCAGAGCTTTAATTTCATGTAAATTACATTTTTCATAATTTCAAATAAATACTAGGGGAATTAAAATCATTTCAAAACCCCTGTTTTCATGTGTTAACCTATGGGAGCTGGAAGGCCAAAAGCATGCATATTCCAGGGGCGCCCCCCCCCCCCCTATTGGGAAATCCTGGATACGCCCCTGATCAGCAGGATCGTAAATTGGATGCGATGGTGGATTGGAAGCCAGTGTAATTGTAGCCTCTTGTCGAGGCCATGGTGCTGTTGAAATCCTGAGGGCCTCTTGACACCCGATCTGAATTTCTTTTGTATTTCATTGTTTTGACGAATGGAGAGTGAGACTGCTGCTTCGCGAGGGCCAGGGCCAGGCGGATCCCCCGGGGCCTTGCCGGGCAGTGAAGTTGCTGGTAACTCCTTGGTTACATCAGAATTAATGGAGATGCATCTATTGTTGAACGGTGACTTTTATTCATTATTTGTAAATATATGATGATCTCTTGAGAAATATGTACATTTGTCTTATTTCAAATTACCATGGTTTGTGAACTAGAGATCGAATTCTTCATAATGTGCTTGTCTGTGAATGTATTTTGAGCGAGAGATTTACGTAATCCCCCCCCCCCCAAAAAAAAAAAAAATAAATAAATAAATAAATAAATAAATAATAGACTAGTCCAGAACTGAAGTAAGAAATCCTTGAGATTTCATTGGCCAATTTGCTGGGCGATCGCCGCGGTTATTGCCGATCTGCACCACGTGGCTGCGACCATGTAGATAAGAGTTAATCCAGTTGAGAACACTGCCAGCGAATCCAAACCGTTCAGATAATCGCTCGATGAGGATCGATGGAGTGGTCGATGGTATCGAAAGCAGATGAGAAATCCAGAGAAATCCGTTGATCGAGCGACAGGAGAATGTCATTCTGTAATCGGACAAGGGCTGTTTCAACGCTTTTACCCACTGTCTACGCCAGTGAAAGAGAGGTCTATATGTTATATACAGTTAACAGTATAATTATTCATACCCCTTGTAATTTGAAGTATTAGGCCTATGTGTTTGTCTTAAAAATGAAAGGTTGACTAGTGGAATTTTGTGAATTCTTTTGTTATAAATTCGTTTTAACACGATAAAGTACATATACATTAAATAGAACAAACCAATTTTTTAATGAAAAACAAAATTGAAAAATTTCAGATCTTGGTAAGGGTATGAGTAATTTGTTGTTAACTGTAGGCCTATTGTGTCTGTGTATATAATAATCTAAAAAATGGATTTATTCAAATTGGCCAACCCTGCCTGAAGGTGATGAAATACATTCAGACATACATGAAAAGGCACACAGAGGCATAAACACACAGACATGCAGTGGCACACAGACACAGACACGCAAAGTCATACCGACACACACAGTCAAGAAAATAATACTAGGACCATACTGTCAACGATCTCTCCGTACAGCGAGCTGCGTAGCCTTTAATCAAAGCGGCTGTGCTGCTCTGTCGATCTCCTGGTCGATCCTCGAAACGCGCGGACTAGTCCTCTAGATCTGATTCCGCGTTTCGAAGATCGACCAGGAGATGGACAGACCAGCAAAGCCGCCTTGATTAAAGCTGAGCTGAGCGGCATGCACCGCAACAAAAAACAAATTCGCCAGACCTTCAAAATTCGCTCAGTGGGGGAGGGGGTTATGGGGGTCCAGTTCCCCTCCATAATTCCCTGACAAGCAAAAAAAAAAGGGTCTTCATTCTTAAAGGGGGGGGGGGGGGGGGGGGGTGGGGGGCACAATCGAGAAAATGGCGGATCGTCTATGGTCAAAATGCATACTTTTCTTCCAAAGGGGGGGGGGGGGGGGGGCAGGCCCGTAGCCAGGGTTTCTAAAGGGGTGGGTCGTATTTGGCAAAAGCGGACCTTTTTGTCATAATCACTGCAACTCACTACACCAGCTTTGATGCTGTACAACTGACAGCGTGTGGGTATAATTCTGGTAACAAAGATTAAATGTGTGTGTGTTTTTTTCATGAAAAAGCGGACCTCAGCCCAAGAAGGGGGGGGGTGTCGTCCGACCCCTCCGACCCCCCCCCCCCTGGCTACGGGCCTGGGGGGGGGGCACGGGCCGGAAGTGCCCCCCCCCCCCCCGGATCCGCCAATAGTTACTAAAATGTCAAACATTCCGAAATTTTTAACGATTAAAAAAAAAGACCTTTAGATGGATATACTTGCAACACCAATGATGTTGGTATTTTCAAAGCCATCATTTATGCAAGCGCCAAAAACTTTTTCAATAACAAAGCATTTTGGCCTAACTCAAATTATAATAAGATTATAATAAGATGACATTCCGTTCTGATAACCACCCATTAGACTTGATCCCAAGTTCATACCAAAGTTCATATGTCACTATCATGACCAACTCTGCAGTGATAAAGACCAGCTAATTGCCAGGCTGTTGTGAATAAATGGACACAAGTTTGTATGCCCCAAAGCCATATTATAGTCGACATCTAATACCGCGGTTACACATTGATCCGACTCGCGGGTTCAGCACAAAATTCGTGTCGAACACTGCAATTTTATGATGTATAATATAAACGCGATCACTGTGATCCGATACTAAGGTTTTGAAACTTCATCTCTGAACTTATCACCTTTGGGTAAACGATTGTGTATATGGCATGTTAGATCACATCGTTTTAAATGTTTGGTTAAAGTTTCCAAAACCGCTGCTCACTCTTTCTCCTAAGTTATCTAATGTTCCATCGGTTTTGATCCATTTTTTTGATAATAAAATGTTGGGATAAAAAAATATATCGTGTGCATGCGATGGGGTCAATATGGGTCATAATTATGGTAGCCGAAGGTATCTTTTGAAACCTCAACTCTGGAATTGTCACTTTTGTTCCTTGTATAACAAAACTTCTTCTTCTTCGAGCACTGAAGAATAAACTGTCTGACTTTTTTCTGAATCATTACAAATAATGACAAATAATAAACACGCATAAATAAGTCCCTGGTGTGGGAGGGGGATACCCCTTCTCCCATACCCTCCCCGCTCGGTCGCTTCGCCGTCATCCCGCCCCCACCCCCCCCCCCCAAAAAAAAAAAAAAATCATGAACACTGATCGACACCCTGTGTAGAAGAGTAAGAGGAGAGCAAATCTTGATCATATAAATTTGGGGCGTTCAGAAATGGAAAGGTCATTAACTATAATTCACTAAATACCTTGAGTTATATCCATAACTTTCGCCATCTCGTCGCGTTTTTGCATGATATTCATTGGTCCTTACGGTTTCAATTCAAGAAGAATGTCTATGCAGAATGACCATAAAATGGCCCAAAATTTGAGACACCCTGTTTTCTTTCTCTCATTACTCGCGAATGAATGGTGTGTCAGTCTTGTGGCGAAAGGTTTATGGAACTAAAGTGTCCATATTTCACTTTGATATAAGACATGTCACTTTTGGCTGTAAGGTCTCGTCGCGTTTTTCCTGAGGAAAATATAGTACAATTCAACATCTATGAAAATATGTGCTTATAACTATAGTTGTAGGCACAAACCCTTAAAAATCGTACTTTGAGTTGTACTTTGATTGATGTTTGGGAATCAAAATAAACTGAAACTGAATTAAGCCTGGAGCAAATACAACCAGAGTATGAGCAATATCACAAGAGCATGGGTTACATCATCTAATAAGACATGGGCTGCCATTAACATGTTTCATGTTTTTCCCTGAGAGATTTTCAGCTAAGTCGAAGACATACATAAAGCTCGGTTAAACAATCATTTTTGTAGTGCCGCGCGGCGCCCGCCCCCCCCCCCCCCCCCCCCTCCTTTAACACCTGATCACAGACATATTACAAAACTGCATGGTGCTCACATGCAATTTGGCAGCACGTTTTAGAGCGCACAAAGTCTTCTTCTATTATAAGTTCGCTGGATTTTCCCCAACATTGTTTGCAAACTTAGATTAAGTATGCTGCTTTATTTCCTCCTCCTGTTTGCGAAAACTCTGGCAAAAGTGCCCTTTATGGTGCTATTCAACATCTTCACATGGTCGTTAAAATAGTTATATGAGTGGAAAGAACATAAAAGGGAAAAAAGCAATTAATTATAGGCCAAATACACGTAGTTACGTTTTTAGATTATTTTTTAACATTTCCACTGATCTTTATTTGTAATCTCTCCAGGGAGAGCATTCCACAACGAAGGCCCTGCATGAACAAAGCCCCCCCCCCCCCCCCCCCCCCCCGCTTTGTATTAAGCTTAGAAAGAGCAAATGATCCTGACCAGACATTTGACAACGTAATGATCTAGACGGAACATAATGATTTATCAAACTAATAATGCTGAGGATAGGAGCAGAGCCATGCACACAACTGACGGCGATATTTCACCCTGGCACATTATTATGCAGGAGTCATTTCTCCCCAAAATGTTTGCAATGTAATTATGTAAAACTCTGACAAAGTTCATGTTTAATTGCTTCCATTATTTGGGGGACTCAACTGGCTTCGAGCCAATAACATCGAAGGTGCGTTGCTCAATACTCGTTAGCTGCAGAGAATGTGTTAGTGCATAACATCTGATTCTTTTAAAAATCATGTAGAAACATTTCTGTTTAATTCTTAATTAATTTCTGCATGCGCCTTGAGCACTCCACAGAGTGGATTTGGCGCTATATAAGTTACATTTATTATTATTATTATTATTATTATTTATTATTATTATTATTTTGTCTTATTTATTTTAAACTGCAAGGTTGGCCTGTTCAATTATGCAAACCGCTTTACAAAGGCGCCCTGTAGTTTAACAAATAATTCTACATGACAATACAAAATACATAGCACTTATTCTCTCTTTAAAAAAAGGAGTGAGTTTTCACTATATTTTCACTCTCCCGGGAGTGACGTCAGTGATCACTTGTTTAGGATATCAAGTGACTATCGGGTGCTCTGTAAGAGGAAAAGAGTGGAGTTTCACTCTATTTTTACTTTATTTTCACTCAGTGATCACTCGATATATTTTTTTTAGAGAGAGTATAGGTAACATGGTAAATTACAAAAATGGAGAGTGAATTAAAGGAGAATTAAGCCCTGATTACAAATTTACTTATATTGGAAGGTGTAATATATTCCTACTTATTGGCCTAAATCATTTTCTAATAAGATATCAGAAAAGGGTATAAATAAAGATATTCCAACACCCGGTATCGTCTCCTACTCATTTACATGGGGGCTGCCATTTTCTTGCTGATTTGGAGTTGTACATGAGTCATTGAGAAATGTTCCAGTCAGGAAGATATTTTGAATCCAAATCATAAATTGATTTTCTTCATTACCTAAAATCCCATATGTGACGGAAAATATAAAGTGGGTGTTTACATGTATTATAAAAATTAAATCTTTATAATGATACTTTTAAATTGTCTGGTTTTGCTTAACAAAATCTATTTTCTTGGGTTTGCCAAACAGAGCAGAACATAATATATGCAGCATGCATTCTGACTTTTCAAGTCCATTATCCGAAAGCAGGTGAATGGATAGTTTGCCGCTATAGATGCTCAGGGAAGAAGCATCCATAAAATTTGAATTAATTTGCTCCGTCCCATACGTCCAGTATCGAGAAAATAGATTTCTATTAAGCGAATATCGATTTTCAACAGAAATATATAAGGAAATCTTCAGTTTAAAAATAAATTGACATATCTATTCTATATTTTTAATCTCAAATGGGTTTTTAATTTTGAAAAAGGCAATTGAGCATTTGGATTAAGAAAATCTTCTTGTACACATAAACAAAATGGCAGCCCCCATGTGCTGCTAGCAGACGATACATATTGCTAGTAGATGGTAAATTTTGCTCAGAAAAATTTGATTCGTATCGATCTCTTATATTTTGACGCGAAGCCATATAGTCTAACAAGTAGGAATAAATAACACCTTTGAACACTATCGTCTTTATTTTTGAGCGTAATTCTCCTTTAATGGTATTGTAAAATGTACACTTTTGAATAGGAATTAATAATTCATTCAGTCAAGATTTAAAACTTTGCATAGTTGTTTAAAAACTTATTTAGGGATATACACGTCTGAGCATTACCAGAAAGTGCATTAAACAAACTGGTTCCAACATATGCACAAGAATTTCCTTTATATTCTGTACCTATAAGATGTACTACATTAATGAATATAATGTAAAATCATAGCAACATAAAATTTTTCAATATTTTTACTGAAAGCAGTTGTTTTATTCTCCGTATACAACCTATCGCCAGAGAGATTTTTACCAACAATTGGAAATACATTTTCGCCCAAGGTCATACCGGAGTCAAGCATAACGCCCAAGTATTTGATTTTCTTTACATTTTCTTAATGTCAAACCATTCGTATATTGTAAAAAAAATCATCTTGTAACTTCTTCTGTACCTCCTTAATTGTTTTACCATGATTAAAAATAGCTGTATCAGCAGCCATTTTAGAATTTAAATGCAAATGTACATTGCATAAAGCGAGAGAATATCAACGGTCCCAAGGTAGATCCCTGTGGAACTCCTGATTTGGTCTTCAAACATTCACTAGTGCAATCGTTAACTGTTACAAATTGTCTCTTGTTAAATAGGATTCCACCCAATTGTATTCTTTCATTTAATACCATAGTACATAAGCTTTCCAAGAATAAAATTGTGTGGAATAACATCTAAAGCTTTACGTAGGTAGATCTAAGAAAATACCCCAATAATATGTTTTTGGTCTATTTTATCACACAAATAATCTGTAATTTCAGTTAAACATATAGCAGTATACAATTTGCAAGGAGTTTGTTTACATTTAAGTAAAGTTGATTATGCATTGTTCTTTCCAAATACTCCAGACAAGGCAGGTAGCACAGACATGGGTCTATAGATAATCAATATCAAAAGATCCTTCCTTGTGTATTGGAGTAATTCGTGCTGTCTAAAAATCTTTTGAAATAATACATGTTTGTAAAGTCGCATTAAATAAATGAGTCAGTGGATCACATATATATTCTGCCGCCAGATTAAGACGTTTAGGGTGTATTATCATATACTCCCATTGCTTTTTAACAGTCAGTATTTAGAAGATCTTTTACAACATATTTCTTCTTTAATGCACAAAATTTAAATTCAAAATGCGAGAAAAGATAAAGTTTTAAACCAAAATCTTCGGAGGTATTACCCGAGGGAGTTTGCAACATTAAGCCTACTTCATTAAAGATCACATTACAAGAAAATCACAAATATGGCAATTAATGTATCACTATAGAAACTGGGAAGCTTACAGATGGCAATCGTATAAGTTTTATGTCAACTGCGTATCTGATTATTATAAAAACAACATAAATAAAAGCTCTTCTAAGCATCTGGAATATCCGAGGATTCGCCAGAAATATAGCGATGTTTTGATGTCGTCACACTAGGGATCGATCCTGCTTAAAGCAGACGACGTCCTATAATGAATGAACGTAATTGCAATGCAATTATTTATCAAATTATAAAGAGTTTGGTATATTTAAACATGACCTTATTTCACACCATTCTAAAAGGGAAAGTGAAACCGATTCTGATAACTAAAACCGTTTGATTGTAAATACACAGGAGAAGGGTCAATGATCAATGAAATAAACCCCATTTTTAAATTGAAAAGCCCTCCGAATAATAGCACGGATGGTATTCGTTCCCTCTTGAAACGCCGAACATGCCCCGGTGCAAGCAGCTGAAAATACAATGGCGTCTTATTTTGTTTACAAGTGACTGATTCCTTTATTTTTTTAACGCTGCATTTTTCATCAAAATAATACCATACACGAAGTTAAGAGTGAGGCAACAGACTAACATTACGACTGACGCTAGTCAAGTAAGAGAAATAAGTGACGAGGAGATGACAAAACAGGCACTGAAAAATGTGTAAGATGTTATGGGACATCGTCTGCTTAGACAGGACTGGCCCCTGGTGTGTCGTCACACATCTCAGCAGCGTTCGAGGAGCTCTTCAGCTGCTATATCGGGGGCATGATTAGTTTGATGAGAAAGACATTGAAAAAACAATTGAAAACAAGTCTTCAATGTTTTTTCAACGCAGGATTAGTTTGATGTTACTTATCCTTTCAATGCAGGTACCTCGATGTTATTTATCCTTTCAATGCAGGTACTTTGATGTTACTGTTACTATTTCTTTCTATACTAATTCCGCGATGTTATTGTTTGCCTCCATTTTAAAAGTGAATTGCCTAACATTACATACAAGTTGTGAAGCTGTAGAATTTCTACCGCTTCATATATAAATTCTGCTGATTTATTCGCTCTTCTTATTCTCCTGACGACGGCCAGAGCATTCTGACCGGAACGTGGAGTTATTCCAACTCACATGGTTGTACCGCAAACCTTTTTTCTGAATTACAACTTCACCATGCAAACCTTCAAATCTTATTCAAGTTGTTAGCCTATTATGAAAATACTGGAATTTATGCCAAATGAGTCAATTTTGTTTTTCTAAATGGCTTGCGATAATTTGGAGTGCTAATGTTTAATCATCGTTTATCCAAGGTACACCTCTTTGTTTTTGACGCACTGATATCATGGGGGCATGCCTCCACCGTGATATATTTAGTTGGTCTTAAAGGGATACTCAACCACAGATTGTGGACGTTTTAATGCCGCGAGAGGGCACCGTGATCGTTACCTGATCATGCCGTTGCCCTTCGGGGCGCAAACCTCGGATAGAATGGTCGCCGCACAAACATATACGCTCCACCTGAGCTCGAGCTCTCGTGCGAGATTCGGCGGCTTCGTGCAGTCGAAATGTAATCCCACTTAGTCCAACGGACGCGTTCGACGCACAAACTTTGTGTACGAGTGAATGGGGCTTACGCAATCCTGACTTTCCCCACGGCCGCCCGGTGGCGTATCCCTTTACAGCAGAAAAATGCGATAAACGTATTATCAAGTTTGAGAAAAAATCTAGAATCTAAAAAATAAGAATTTTATGAATTGTTAAAGGGGAATTAACCCCAAAATATAAATGTGCTCATATTCAAAGATGTAATCTATTCCTTCTTGTTGCCCTACGTAGTTTTGCATTAAAATATACGAGATGGGTATAAATCAGGATTTTCTCAGCAAGATTTATCGTCTGCTAGCGATACCAGGGGGCTGCCATTTTCTTGATGTGTACATAAAGATATTTTTAATCCGAATGCAAAATTGTCTTTCTTCCTGATACAAAATTCCATTTGAGATTTAAAATATTTAACAGATATATACATATATTCTAAAAACGAAAATGTGTTTTATATTTCTTTGAAAATTACGATTTTATTAAATATCAATCTATTTTCTTGATACTATGACGTACGTGACGGAGCGAATTAATTCAAATTTATGGATGATGACTTTCCCGAGCGTCAATAGTGACAAACTATGCATTCACCTGCTTTGAGATAATGGACTTCAAAAGTCAGAATGCGCGTTGTATAAATTATGTTCTGCTCTGCCAGGCAAGACCAAGAAATCGATTTCTAGTTAGCAAAACCGGAGAATTTAAAAAGAAATCTATAAATTTCAAATTTTAAAATAAATGTATACACCTGTTATGTATTTTCCATCATATATAGGGCTTTTTTTATAATGAATAGAAGCAATTTAGCTCGTGGATTAAAAATACCTTCCTGATTCATGTACAACTCCATGTCATCAAGAAAATGGCAGCCCCCATGAAGTGTTAGCAGATGATACCGTATGCTAGAATAGATTTATTTCATATAGGAGTTGTGTCACAACGGGGTAACCTCGCTAGTTATAATGACCGCTATTCATAACGCGTGACTAAATTAATAGCGGTGTTTTATAAATAGTGGTCCTTCTAAATGGCGAGCAAACCATAGACAAATAACCTCGCTATTCATAAGGACTTCCATTCATAAGGACCACTATTCATAAGGACCGCTATTCATAACGCGTGTTAAATGAATAGCGGTCCTTATGAATAGCGAGCGGACCCCGTCACAACATACGTGCAATGATTATAAGATGCATGTATGATTGATTAATTTCTTTAGAGAAAATAGAAATTCAGCATTTTTTTAGTACAAAGCAAATGGGAAAGTACCTCGAATGGCATTTTCATGGAATTTTTCTCAAACTTTCGCTGAGTTTATTTTTAAATCCCAATTATCTGCTTCTCTCAAAACCAACTTAATATCAGGTTGGACGTCCTGCTTTAAATACCAAACGCGCTAGATCTGTCCATGTGATATTTATGTTGTAATTCCTGTCAAATTCAAGATCACTGAGCTTTAAAGTGGCATTTACAGTGCTAAATTAAGACTATAATCTTAAATAATCTTAAAATTCATTGCATTTTATTGTAGAATTTTGACATACAGCTTGTTGGATAAAAGGCACATTTTATATTTCAAACTATTATTTTTGACTTATGATGAGTAAAATTGCCTGCAAGGCCATTTCTAAGCATCTACAAATTAGAATGGGGCATGATGGGAAAATGAGAGGCACAGACACTTACATGCATTATCTGATATTGTGTCTTGTAAAATGTTCCTAACATTTCAAAACAAGCTGTAACTTTTCATACTTTCACGGGAAAGGGGGGGGGGTGGGCGGAAAAGGGGGCGGGGCAGGAGAATAGGAGCACGAAACATATTAAAGCAGCGATTACAATTTATGGGGGTACATAATTAATACAAGAATAAATACTTCTTGGGTTTTCATCATCTCTTGCTCTCAATCTTTTGTCTTCCGTATCTCTCCCTCTTCTACTAATATTCTCTCCATCAATTTTTCAACTCAAGAGTAGTAAAATCCAAGAACAAAGCCCAAAAATCTGAAATATTTCCCAATATGCTTTATTTGATCCTCTATAATTGAACCTTAGTGAAAAAGGAAGCAAATAATACTGGAAAAACAGTATGACATCGTCTGCTCAGAGCCAAAAGGCGTTTAACTCCATTCCCAATGAAATGTTTTAAACACAGACTTAACACCTTTCTGGCTCTCAGTCAACAGACAATATCCCCTGCTGAGAGCAACAAGGGCATTAAAAAGGTATGAGTAAACGTCCTTCTGACTCTCAACAGGGGAGCGTTTCATCAAGCGTTTTGTCAGTGATTTTTACCGACAACTGTTATAAGCTCCTGAAATCCTTGCATCTGATTGGCTGAGAGCAAATTTGTCAATAAAAATCACTGACCAAATGCTTGATGAAACGCTCCCCAGACTACCATGATCTACAAATCTATAGCCTCATCTATGTATAAATAACAAGGAAGTAAAATAGCCACACATGATTGCCAACATTGAAAAATACTTAATCATGAAACAAAACAAAACCCAAATCAATTTATGTTAAACCAAGGTAGATTAGCACCAAATGAAAATGTTTACCATATAAAATTAGAGACATGATTCATGAAAGCAAATATACCCTTCATACAAATCAACGAAATCAGATCTATGAATAATAATTTTTTTTAACACATAGCACGGTGAGTAACATTTCTATAGTTGTTTATGTTCAAATAAAGCATGTACATGTATCATAAATACTGATATAAATGTGCTAGACCATAGCTATTTGATCGTACCCATTTAAAAACAATAAGTCATGGTGAGGAATAAGAAACACAGCGATATAATGAATAGGCTGACATGTATATTTCCAAAAAGAAATGTACAATACTAAAATGGTTGTTTAAAAGATCAACCGAAAAATAAACAAATCTATTTTAGTGGACAAATTTGTCATTGTGGATATTGAAGTGAGGTGAATGAATTTCTCTGTGTATCTTTATTGGTTTATGACCATTACAATAACATTATTCGCATCGTATTTCAAAATTAAAGAAACTTTTGGTGGAGGTGAACATAAAATCTAGAAAGTAAAAATTATAAAAACCTACAAAAAATAGAACAATGAAAGTAAAATTTTGATAAATGCTTCCATTTAAATTGTTGGCATGGCACTATGTCTAGAAGAAAGGCAATTCATCTATAAAGTTTCTACCTACCCAGGTGTAGAAATGGGCACCAAGTAAAATGTGACCATCAATGTAGCTTGAGATAGAATGGGCACCTCCTAATATGGCGACTGAATAAATAGCTTCCCACAATGCTCATTAATAGCAAATTGCTAAATAAAATAGTCTCCCGAGCAAAAATAACCTCAACTTAAAAAAAAGAAAATCACTAGGCATACTTCCTTATTCTTTTTCTGGTTTATATCAAACTGTCACTTACTTCTTTCAATCCAAATTTTCTGCTTCAACAAGGGCAAACTATTGTATAAACTATAAAGGATTAATTCCCCATTATTCCCTCTGATGTTGCATGTGTCCTTCATAATTTGTCCTCCCATTAAGTATAATTATCCACAGCATAGTGCCACAGGTCTGTTTATTTGGCAGTTACAAGCTAATTGATTCGTAAAATCACAAATATATTAACATATTTGCAGTTGTAGTCAAGACCAGGGACCCCGAGACCAAGACGAGGAGGAAAACTTATGATTACAATCATTTCAAATTAGGTCTCGGGATAGAGACAGAGACCACGACCAAGACACCAAAAACTCAAGACCGCGATTGGTCTCGGATCCATCACTGATTAACTGATAATAATCCTTGGACCATCACAAAATATCTCAAAATATCTCAATGCAATGCATGTGTAGGTTGAATAAGTTAAAACGTAGTGAATATGGATGTGTAATAGACCGACTTTTCATGAAACTGACTTTTCGTGTTATTCAGTCTTTCCAAAAGAGTCATTTTAAATCATTAAAAATACATGTATATTTCAAAAAAAAGTAAGACTTAAATACCTGTGATAAGATAGAATGATAATTTTTAAAAATACCAATTTCTACCCAACACAAAAAAAACTTGATTGTTCCAACTAAAAAATAATCCATTTGCCCTCATAATAATACAAATTCATATGCAAAACTGAGACTGATTGTTCCCCATAAAAATGTAAAGACATACACTAATTTATACCATAAACGGAAAATAATTTGCTCAGTCTCTGAGTTTGAGACCGAGAGGTTTTTTGTTGACATCTCGCATACATGGTCTACTCTCAGAACTTACAATGGGTGAAAGCATCTTAATAAGTTATGCTAGCGGTATACATCTATGTACAAACGAAGAATGTACTGTTAGCTGAAACGAGAAATCAAGGTCAAATGTCATAATTTAACACCACTGGTGTTACGCAATTCTATTCATCGGGGGGGGGGGGGGGGGGTACCACCTATTGTTACATCCCCCCCCCCCCTGATGAAAAGAATTTCCTGCACATTTCCGCCAATGGTTACATGATACTATGTATAATAACTGAAGTAAACATTTTGAATAAAACATAGTTATCCTAACAAAAGGTAATAAATACGCAAAGATTACTGCTCTCATTGTTTTAAGCATCTCTTAAAAACAAAACAAGATAATAACAATACCAGTAATATGATTGTTCTTGCATGCTGTCTCCTTTAATTCCCTTTTCACTTTCTCTTTTCAGTCTACATTGAAAAAATTGCTGTTTTCCAAAAGTCCCTTTCAAATTCCATCACTCATTCTCCTACTTTCATAAACCTGTTATCGTTTAACCCATAGCAGTTCAGAGTTCCTTGTGGTCTAAAGTAATCAGCTTTTCTTCCTCAAATTGGCACCAGTTATGTTTGAAAAAAAAATTAAAGGAACCAATGGGAATGAAACTTGAAAAACTTGTACACGAAAATTGTGATTATATATTTCACACTGCACTGCCAATTTACAGTTTAATGATTAGTTACAATTAAATTGTTCTTATTCATAACAGTACAGCTTACTGCATTAGAAATAGACTCAATATTTTCAGTACTTTTTGCTCTTTCTGCTTGTAGCATTCTGGATCAAACGATAATGCAAAAATGTCACTAGTATAAGGAAACACTGTACTACTATGGGTTAGAGAACATGTGTGTTTGGAGCCAGAACGGCGTTAATTCATATACTTTAACACATAGTTAAGTTAACGCCCTTCTGGCTCTCAACAGACGATGTATAGCTTTGTCCAACAAATTACAAGCACATGTCAAGGTCATGTCCATAAATATGCACAAATTCAAGGGATTAAGAAAGTAAGCAATACTATTCTATGTATCGTGATACATTTCAAAACATACAATGTACCATCGCATGATCCCATTATTGCATCAAAATATATATTTACATGTGTACATCAATTAAATACAATAAATATATTTTCTTATTATTTACTTGCTTCTTCATAAGAAACTTTACTGCATTTTCTGTGGAACGAAGCTGCGTATATGTGTTGAAAAGATGAACCCCACCCCCCCCCCCAAAAAAAAAGAAGAAAAGGCTGAGATTTTCCACAAAGACCCCCTACGCCCATACCTCTAAAAAAAACTTCATACAAGTAGCTGCATGTTCATTTTGAACATTGTTTTGGCACCAAAGAATCTATCATTCATAACTATCCCTATTGTGGCATGTAGTACAAAAGAACAAAAATCGTTATCGTGTAATTGTTAACAGGCGTCATAAAACAGCTGTTCAGAAATAAAAGATTCATCTATCCTTGCTGTTATCTTGAAATACCAAAGCAGCAATCTTCTTGCGATTTGTTTTCCATACTGGATGTTACAGAGAGATCTGCTGTATGAGTGGGTGCTCATGAATATTCTTTATCCAGTATCTGTTTAAAATTGCGTAGAATAGTTAGCACATATTCTAGCAGGTTTCTATTATTATCATTATTATTATCATTAATCATTTATCATTATTATTATCATTATTATTATCATTATCATTAATCAATTCCCTGACACACATGGCAATGGTTGCAGGTACATGTATAAAGAAAAACATTGCTACAACAGTAATTACTGTACGTGTATGAGGTGGCAGATCATCCTAAAAGAACTGCTTGACCAAGAAGCCTCTTTATTCTATTCAGGTGTGACTAAATTCATTAGTAGAATCGCAGCTAAGTCAACAAGACAAGTCTGTGCCCTTAGCAGATAGCTCCCATATGCTTCTACAAGTCGTTGAAAGTACTCAAGGTCGTAGATCAAGTCTTCCATGTTATATTCAAATCTGTATTTTGGATGGTACCACCCATTGAAATGGGGATTAAACAAGGTTGTCACAATATATGGTGTCCTGTTTCCACAGTATTTTTTTTTCTTCAGAGAAGCGATGTCAAGGATGATCACATCAAGTCTTCCATGACATATCAACGGTACAAGGAGATTTACCTAATGAGGCTGAAAAGAGACCAAGATATGATGGAGCCCATCGATTTCCAGCTCACGTGGATATCGCATCGTACGCACGGCTCTATGCGAGCAGTTGATGCGGCCACACAACCAAAATTAGGAGCCCTACACTCAAACACAGTACGTGGGACAAAGCGTGGGACATTGACTGCTGTGTATGATTCCAGTGTACTCCTTTTCCAAAGATACGTGATTTGATTTTTTTGTATTTAAGACATTATACTGATTGTCATGTTAAATCGCCTTTAGAATTTGTAAGGGTACACTTGTTTTGCCTGATTTTGCAGTTAATTTGTGGAAAAGACTTCATAGTGCCGAATTATTTGATTTTCTGACAACTGCATAAAATTGCATTGAAACAGTACAGCGGCTATGTTTTTCTCCGGGCCCAAACATGGCGACCGGTCGCATCAAACGTAGAGGGCTTTATCCACTGGGGCCCCATTCAAGCTGTACAACATGAAGCCTGAAAGCCTGATGTCAGGGCCTCAATCAAGCTACAACCTGAAAACTGGCATCTCCGCAGTGCATCGAAGGACCATTCCAAGCAATGTGTCCTGTACGACATGATATTTCTCCATACATTTCATCCAAGAATGAAAAATCTCTTGATATAATCATGACTAATGTACAATATGAGCCTCGTTATAAAGAACACTGTTTTAACAAATTCCCAGTCCCACTTCTTTGTATTCTATTGTTTTTTAAGTCCTGTTATAACAAGGTTTCGATATAAATAGGCAATTTCCTTGGTCCCCGAGGAGTTTGTTATAACAAGGTTCAATTGTAATGAAAGCAGGAAACACCATCATTGAATGGTCATATTGAGAGTTTCTACATTTTTGGATGATAAAGGTCGGAAAGAAGATATATGTCCTATGGGACACATTGCACGAAATTGCCCTGAAATGTTTTGGGTCGTACCATTCATAACAAAGGGGGGTGACCAAGGTTGGCACAATGTAGGGTGTCATGTTTCCACGGCAACGTATTTGAGAGCAGCAAAGCCGTACTTTTTCGACATGTCTCGCTGGAACTCCTCCTTTAATGTTTGCAGGCACCTGCAGCACAGGAAAAAAATAAAAATATTCTCCATGTCTTAAGATCTGAAGTAGAAAGCATTGTTGAATATTTCACAATTCATAAGATATGATATTGAGTGTTGGTAATGACAGAAAAAACTCGCAAGGATTCAAACAAAAGTTACACTGAATGTATAACACGATACATATTTCTTTATCATCTCTTGTTTATTCCCCTAATACACAACACATTATTCCTTCTCAACAATATTATTGATATACTAATAACTATATATCAACAACTGAATATGTGTGAAGTCGACGGCACCAAGCACTTGACCTGGTATGCAGGAGTTGGGTTTAAGCCTGTGCAGCATGGCACTGATTTCCTTCATCAAGACGATCACCTACGTTGAACATCTACTTTCAACCCAGGTGTTGTAAGTAGGTACCTGGAATGATTTGTCCTTGAAATGCAATGTCTGCCAATAATGGTTGCTGGATCTAAAGCTAGGGTAATAATTTCCAAAGCTCTTTTAGAAACACCTAGGGATGTTTATACACCATGATGCGATATGCAATACATAAGAACATAATATTAGTTTCGTTACTTACAATCGGTACTGTTGACTGCTCCTAAACTTGGCAATGTCAAAGCTGGGTGTGTGTGGCATGTGGATGATGAAAGCGTTGGGAAGCACAATAAAATCATAGCTGTAAAACAGAGACAAATAACGAGAAATCTTCTTTAATATAAAATAATTAATAACGATTACAGCCAATTTGGTGCAGGACATGATGACTTACAAAGGATATATTTACAAGGAATGGCAATCATATCTATCTATTCCTTCTTCATCTCTACTCTCCTAACTTTCCTCTTTGATCCTACCATTCTCCTTTCCATTCGTCGTCTTCTCCCATTCAACTCTAACCAGTTTCTTTCCTTAATCTGTTTTTCCCTCTAGATTTATTCTCATGAAGATAACTAAAAGATAGTACTAAGATTTTCTCATCAAATCTGAATTGCAATTGGTTCATTGCAGTTGAGTTGAAGCAAATAAAATTTCACATACTGAAGATAACAACCCCCCCCCCCGACCCCCCTGTACGGAAATGTCAGGCCTACCTTTGGGCATCCAGTTCCATAATATGGGAGACCTTGTTCCATCCAAAGCCCAGGAACCGAGGATCGTAGTTGGGACAGTTCTTCTTGACTACCACGTACGGTTCAAAGTCAGGCTCCCACTGGACCTAGTATCAGTAAAAGAAAGGAGAGAAATACATGTAGGGTTGCATCCTCGTGAATTTAAAATACAGCAGAGAATCCAAGAAAAAAAATAATAATAGACTAATAAAACTGATAGTCCATTGTGGACGTGGAAAACTATGACATGCTATACATCCAGTTTAGGAGAATTTACAAGGCAGGACGGAGAAAAAAAATTAAAAAAGAAAAAAACCTCAAACCAAGAGTGCCTTGATGTTACAGCACACTATGGAGACAAAAACGTGCACCTGCCGATTTCTCCCGGCAAGATGCATTAACCCGTTGACTAATGAATGCTTTAACTCTCATAGGCTTAATACAGAAGCCACTCAGTTCCCGTAGTCTAGGGGTTAAAATACGGATGGCAGCTTCAAGTATTTGGTCCTTTTGTGCCCTGCACATTACCAAGTATCATCTAGTGCGGCACAAAACCAACATTTGCAAGTATCATTTGATGTGATATCTGCTCTGGGCCCTGTTTCATAAAACTTGTTATCAATAACAACTGCCCCATTTCTATGACAAATTTGCCCTCAGCTAATCAGATTTACGGAATTTAGTAGCTTATAACAGTTACTGCAATTTGTCATTGATGACAAGTTTTATGAAACAGGGCCCTTATCCAAGCTACAGTAGGGATTTCAACATAATACAATCTGCAGGGCCCTTGTTTCATAAAACTTGTCATCAATGACAAATTGCAATAACTGTTATAAGCTACTGAAATCCTTGCATCGGATTGGCTGAAAGCAAATTTGTAGGTAAACACCACAGACAAGACACTTGATGAAATGCGCCCCAGGTGTACTGAAGTTGGCACCATATGGGACTTGCCCAGATATAACACCTCCATCACATTGGCGACAGGTGAACAATAATATTTGTTTGTTTTCCTGCTGAAAACTAAAGAGGTGAGCTTACCTGATAGGGGGTCGTAGCGGTCCTCCAGCGGGCAAAGTTTGTAGGGGCATGGCCTTTCTGCCAGACGTGATAGCGGAAGGTGAAGAGGGTCCCCATGTCAAGCATGTGCAGGAGGTCTGCCTTGGACTTGGGGAAGTTGAGACGGTAGCGTAACGTCTCAAACGCAGGAACAACCAGAGCCTGCAAGAATGGAAAAATACAATAGAAAAAGCTAGTTTTATTGGATTGCATCCACAAGAACAGTTGTAGAACAAAAAATTCTTAAATCATTTCAAGTATATGTAATTTTGTAATTGGAAGGAAGTTAGTGTAGGAAACAGCTCTCTGGTTTGTCAATGTAACGACCCACGATTTGATCCACTGGCACGTCTTCTGGACGGTGACATTGAGTTTACGGACATTTACCATTAATGACCTCGGAAAGCAAATTCTGTGTTTAATTCATTGTTTTTATTAGGCCAAGACAATTTCCATGGAGAGGGGGGGGGCACAGATCTTCCTATACAGATGGAATGTAAACTAACATCCAAGAATACGGGTCCTATTCTCTCCACGTTCCTTGCCTTTTCTCCCTTTGCTTTTCTCTCTCTCCCTCTGTTTTCTTTTCTTTTTTGCTATACAATTGATGGGGGTTGGGGGGTGGAGTGCAAGCCCCGAGCCCTCCCATAGCTACGCCTCTGGTAGGTATTTGTACCTTGTTACAAGTGGCCATATCTAGCATACCGATCACGTTCTTCAGAGAGTCACAGAGACCATACCATCAATGTCACTGAGGAACATATTATGTCGTATTTACCTCACCCATAATGATAATTAAGATAGATCAACAAACAACTTCACCTTGTTAGATGTGGCCATGTCCAGCATCCCGATGGCTTTTCTCAGATAGTCATAGAGACCATACATGGGCAGGAAGTCAATATCACTCAGGAACATGTATGGTGTCTTCACCTGACTCATGGCTGTATTACGCAGGTAATTAACTGGGTAGAATTGCTAGAAAAGAAAGACAGATCAAAGATGCTATATAATATTGAGCATCATGTAAGGTCCTCTTTCAATCCAGACCTTCCCAATTTCTAGCCGGTTTTACCGTCATACAGTCTTTCCACAAAGCATAACACTACAAGTTTTGCAGCCATTCTTTATCTAATTGCTTTCCTATTGTCATTAAAAATAGCTACTTTCTGGCATGCTAGATGTACTGTTCATTAGAAAACTGAGAATGATGAAAACAGCTACAAAACACCTCCTTTTGTGCTTCTACGGAATTCACCTCACTGTTGTAGGAATCATCCATGGACATTAAAACTAAAACACTTTATATAGAAATTATTTATCAAAATGAATATTGCTTGTTGCCTCTTCTCTTTTTCCTTGTTTTCGCATTTGGTTGGCAAATTTACATTTCTTTCTAAAACATTTCACTCAGTGTTAGTTTTTTATGGGTATCTGCTATACATAACCTATGACAGACAAAGCCATGCATGCACATAGCATCTTGAAAGGGGAAGTCACCCTAATATTTTATAGTTGACTGGAATTAAAGCAGAAAATTAGAGAAGCTGATTAGTGAAAGTTTGACCAAAATCCAATAAGAAATAAGAAATTTATGAATATTCAAAGTACATGTAGTAATCAATCAAACACAAATTGGCAACTCTGTGACATATCTTGCAAGGTCCTATCCCATTTGCTCTGTACAGAAAACTTCATAAATTTTCATTTTCTTAGTTGTTGATGAAGGAATACATTTGTTTCATACAGGACTACAGATTTTGGGTAAAAGCATGTTTGCCATGATTACATTGAGGTTGCATGTAAGATTAAATATTTCATTTAAAGAAAAAGAAATTTATTTTCTTTAGTACAGGGCGAATGGGAGAGGACCTCGCAAGATACGTCACACAGTTGCCAGTTTGTGTTTGATTGATTATAACTTCAAACATTCATAACTTTCTTATTTCTTGTCAGATTTTGTTCAAACTTTCAGTGATCTGTTTCTTAAATTGTTCTGCTTCTTTTAAAACCAACTTGATATCGGAGTGGACTTTACCTTTAAAGTGAATTATTCTCATGTTTGATTGATTTACAGTAAAAAAGCAAGATTCATCTGAATGATAATTCAAATGTTGGCAAGACTGATAGTTTTATAAACATTAGTACACTGTAACAACGTAGCAATACCTATCTCATCATTTAGTGGAAAAAAAATATCTATAGAATGCAGAGCCTGACGGACAGTCATGGACGGACATTGACAAATTTTGAAAGTCTGAAGGCCTGTAGAAAATAAGTATTTAATTGAAGAGAGCTATTTTATGTTTCATTGCGAAGGGCATCACTGAAGGAGTTGAAATTCGATAAAATTTGGTTGCCATCGTCGCCTACTAAACTTATAATCCATAAACTATTCAATGTCATGGACGGACAAAATGCTTAATCTTAACAGATCAGGCTCTGCAAATACAATTATTTCATAAAACTGAGTAATGCTACCCATGTACATGTACTTACCCCATCTTTATAAACAACATGGTATCCTATGTTTTTCCTAGCCATCAGTGTCTCTGAGCTCAGGGCGTAGCGGAGAAACTGCTGGGCCTCGGCATCGGACATGTACAAAGCTAAACTTATGGGACCTGTGGTAGAGAATATAACAAGACAAATTTTAATCTAAAACATAACCAAGAAATGTTGACGCCGCTGATGCCGCCACTTCTGTCACCAGAAAAGTAGCACCTACGTTTCACTGTCCTTACACAGGGACGACAACAATTATCAATGCATGGGGCATACAAAACTTATTTTTGTATGCCTCATTTTTATCATCATCTTGGGTACTAGCTTTCCCCAAACTACCTTGTAATTCATTAATACGTGTTTTTCTTCATATCCAGTACCACACATTACCAGTGATACATATAAACTATTTCATGTTTGTGATGGACGGCTATCATAGCCACCGGGGCGGATCCTGGATTTTGTAAAAGAGGGGGCATAGTGCCGTAAAGGTACACAGTAAAGGGGTCAACTTTTTTATTGTGTACTTAAGGTATGCCAGTTGGGTTTCAAAGGGGGGGGGGGGGCAAGGCCCAGTTTTCCCCCTATGTAGATCCGCCATTGATAGCCACACATGGTCCCATACCCACGGTCAATTTCCATAAATTTGGGAGATCTTTTTTCAATCATTTTCCATGACTTTCCTGGGGAGCGTTTCATCAAGCGTTTTGTCAGTGATTGTTACTGACAAATCTGCTCTCGGCCAATCAGATGCAAGGATTTCAGTAGCTTATAACTGTTGTCGGTAAACATCCCTGACAAAACGCTTGATGAAACGCTCCCCAGGTTTTTCCATGACCATGGGAACCCTGAATATAACAGCAGCATTGAAAGGTTAACCCATTGACAACTGAATTCTCTCGTTTCACATAGGTTTAATACAGGGATACTCGGTTCACATATGCAATGAGTTAAAAAGGAACTCTCTTCTAGTTAACAATTGGCTCACACTCTTTAACATGGTGGGGTAGTGTACTCTGGTGCTAATTATATAGAGGCAACAAAATGAGTACATCTGTAGACGTAGCTGTTAGTACCACGCTTTTAATTAGCTTTCGGGCAATTAGCCCTTCTTCAGATTATGAGAGCATCTGCGTGTGGTCTGTACATAAAATAAAATATTTTATTTGCCTCTATATATATATATATCTATAATTATATACACTTGAATGCTGCTAGTTTTAAATGGTGACCTTTGACCTTACCTTCCCAGTGTTTACAAATAGCCTCTAGCATCTGCAGTCTATCCATAGAGAGCTGAGCAACCAGCGTCACATCAGTGTCCAGAAATTTCTGCATCCGGGAAATGAGGATATCGGAAAACATCGAATTTGAGAACATCTTTTGGGAAATATATTCCCACTACTGTGGCATTTTTACTATGTACAATCCTAGTACAAAACATTGGTATGAATCACCGATTCCAGCAGGACAAATTTTGTGAGACAAGATATGAATCAACACCGCTGTGCACCACGAGTAAATGTCAGACAAGTTTTATTCTCATTTATCCCATTCTGTAAGACGGATAATAAATCTCAGTTACACAGTCCCAAGAACATATTTGGACAAAGAATACCTCTTTTTTTCTTTGTATTATAACAGAACAGGTTTCTTCCTGAAAGAGGTTTTCTATCCCCAATGGAACAAAGAAACAAACAATCAAAATCACAATTTAAAATTAAGCAAGTCCATAGAGGGTTCTCACGGCAGCCATGCTGGAGGACATAACAATAAAAACCTGGGGTGGTATTCTGAGATTTATTTTATCTTGATTTTAGTGAAATAATTTTAATTGTCATAACAAAATGTGAGCTTATGGTGCATCAATGGTTAATTACTGCGCAAACACCATTGAAAAGTTGCAGTTTAAAATTTGTTAGGACAATTAAAATCTTTTCATTAAAATCAAGATAAAATAAATCTCAGAATACCATCCCGGTGCATCAAACTATGAAAAGCATTGTTGTCATGGGGTGGTATTCTGAGATTTATTTTATCTTGATTTTAGTGAAAAGATTTTAATTGTCATAACAAATTTTGAACTGCAACATTTCATTGGTGTTTGCGCAGATGAATTCCGCGTACACAGCCACTTTTGCGCAGTCATTAACCAATGATGCCCCATAAGCGTACATTTTGTTATGACAATTAAACTTATTTCACTAAAATCAAGATAAAATAATCTCAGAATACTACCCCAGGTCTAGTGCACAGGTTTTTTTAGTGTTATGTCCTCCAACATGGCTGCTTCTGGGAACCCCGGCTCTATTGATGGTTGTAGTCTGTAGCACTATGAACATGACGGACAAAGAGAGCGGACAAAATAAATGACTCCTCGTTTTACCCTCCACAATTGATCTGGGGAGCGTTTCATCAAGCGTTTTGTCAGTGAGTTTTACCGACAACTGTTATAAGCTACTGAAATCCTTGCATCTGATTGGCTGAGAGCAAATTTGTCAGTAAAAATCACTGACAGGACACTTGATGAAATGCTCCCAGGTAGACAAAAGAACATCCCTTCACTGCTATTACGTAAAATAAGTACAACAGGGGAGCGTTTCATCAAGCGTTTTGTCAGTGAGTTTTACCGCAACTGTTATAAGCTACTGAAATCCTTGCACCTGATTGGCTGAGAGCAAATCTGTCAGTAAAACTCACTGACAAAACGCTTGATGAAACGCTCCCCAGGTGAATATGCATGTGACACCTGTTTTACAATATTTTTACACAACAGCAGTGAACTGATGTTCTTTGGACTACCAGAACCATTGTGAAGGGTAGAATGAGGGGTTGTTTATTTTGTCCACTCTCTTTGTCAGTCATGCTCATAGTGTAGATCTACCAACACAGAAAGGGTTAATAAACAAAGTCAATGATATACTTACAGGTTGTTGGTAGTCCAGATAGTAGAGATGTGTTCTATGCATGAGAAGCTGTTCTCTCCTAAACTCATAACATTGATCATCTTCATCAAGGCTGCTTAACTGATTACAAGAACAATATATAGGTGCAATCATTTGAATTATTATAGCTTGAAATAAACAACAGATTTATTCATAATTAATGTGCACACATTTCCTTGCAAAGGGATGCGCAACGTGCTTAGCCCCTACCATGCCATGGGTGGCAAATCGCGCCCCCAAAAAAGTATTGATATTTCATTTAAGCTCAGAATAGCTTGAAAATTCTTCCTCATACAGAAACCTGTGCCTTCAGAATAATGTTTATTCCTATGTAATATATCAAAGCCCAATTTGCTCAAGAAAAAAACTCATTGAAAGTAATTTTTTTTAGCAAGTTTCAAAACTCTGGTGGCACACAGGTTACAGCTTTATAAATTGTTATTTACCATGTCCTAACTTAACAACAGTACAGTGTATTTGCAGTAAACATGTGTCTACACCATAGTACTTATCCTTGCCATCATTATACACAAAAAACTCTCAGAGAAAGAGGTTTTCATCTACATATCATTTTACAAGAACATGTATACTATCATGGCGTTGATACAGCCATGGAAAAAATTATTAGACCAAGAATGGTTACTGAAAGTGTTATATTTGTGGTAAGAAGGAAATAAATATCATAAAAGCAAGGTACAATTGCTGGAATTTGTTATTCATTCAATGAAATACAAAGACAAATCATTTTCATTAGTTTGAATGCATATTATAGTCCTTTATTACAGAAGCTTGGTCTAATAATTTTTTTCCATGACTGTAGCGCTGCTAATCCTCCATTGAAAAAAATAACTGGCAATAAGGTTACGTTCAATGATCTATACATCTATATATCTATTGGGGTGTTGCAATAAAGTTGCAATTGATTGCAAGTTGCAACTGATCGGTACTGACCAATCAAAATTATTGTTGCAAGCGCATCTTCTTGAATGGGCAGATCCATAACCATTCACAATGGTTGTTCTAATTTGCTTTACAATTTGCAATTGATTGCAACTTTCTTGCAACACCCCATAAGTCCCATTGCTTGGAGGCCATTGGGTCAATAATGTGATGGATCTTTAGACACAGGTTCTCCAGAACTTTCCATCTTCAGCTGTTCTAGTTACCTGCTCAAAAGACATTCTCGTCCACTATGCCATATCATATATGCCATAGGTATAACAAAGAAAATACCATGTACCTTTAAATGAAGAGTATTGTTAGCTTTGCCGTCTGTGCATCCAAACAACTCTCTGCGGAGGAGGTTGCCGTCGTACTCCAGGAAGGTGAGGTAGAGATTGCGAAAGAACTCCACATGCTTGTTCTTAACCCTCAGCTTCTTGGGGGAGTTCCAATGGATGGCCTTCAAGTCTGTGACCTCATTATAGCACAGCTGAGGAAAATAAAGAAGGCCAAAGTTCAAAGTTCATTCATTCGAAGCCATAGATGAAGGATATGTTGAGTGCTTTTCAAGGTTGGCAATAACAATCAAGGCTGATCTGGGAGGTGTTTCACAAAGAGTTAAGTTTGACTAACAGTCGCTTAAATTCCTACTTACGTGTGGTATATGACATATCACCGTGTTGGTCAGATCATGCTCAGGGGACGCGCGCTACTGGGTAATCTACCAATGAGATTACGCGTTTAATAACGTATGCGCATTGGCACTTACGCATGACTTCTATTAAAGTCAAACTTAACTCTTTGTGAAACACCCCCCTGAATAATTTATTTACATCATGAATTCTTTTCAGATAAAGGGGACAAAATGTCAAACCTAGGCCCCGTTTCATAAAACTTGTCATCATTAACAAGTTACGATTATACCTGTTATAAGCTACTGAAATCCTTGCATCTGATTGGCTGAGAGCAAATTTGGCAAAGAAATGTGTCAGTTGTTACTGATAACAACTTTTAAGAAATGGGACCATGGTACTTCTAATAATACTATACTGACCAAATACATGTACCATCATGGTATATGGTTATGTTGAGGGCAATATAGTCTCAAATCACCTGAAAAAATGAAGGAATTCAATAATATTCTTAGTATTCACCAACTTCAGATTATAATGAGTGTCACTTATATCAGGCCCAAGTTCCCGGATCAAAAACAGATTATTAAAGGTAACATGCTTTGACATTTCCCAATTATATAAAATGCATGTCTTAGAGCAAACATACACAATAAATGATGTCTCATCTTCTTTGGGAAAAAAACATTCACTTTAACCCTTTCAGGACAGGAATTATTTAAGGGCTAAATTAATCACATTTCGTTCTTCAAATTAGCAACAAAGATATTTTTCTTTTAGTGCTACATAGTGCTAATAAGGTGTAATGTCTTTGAAAACAATATACATGGTTAGGAATATTGGCGAAAAGTAGAAAAAAATTGCCCATTTTGAAGATAAACGATGATTTCGAACCTCTCAATGTGTTGCCAATTTAAGGATTTTAAAGCATATTCTTGTTTTTAAAATTCCTGGCATCAAACGCAACATGGTCATGCAACAAATGTGGACACAATGTGGGCAGAAATTTTTCCTCTTTCTACTCATGCATCTGGTATATTTTTTAGAGCTCTGAATCATAAGTTATTTAGCCAAACCACAAATTGTGATCAATTGTATCCAAAGGGTTAATATTAGTACATGGTCTGCCTTATGCCGTCTTCTGCTGTTGTGTGTTTTCTTTCTCTTGCCATGCACATGTACTGTTATGTTAAATCGTTTGTATTCATGTCCTATTGTGTGCTATATTTATTTCTGATTCTATACTATGTTAAATTGATGTTCTGTATATTTGCAGAAACAGCCGGAAAATGATTTTGATACCAATGCATCTTTATTTTTTGTGCATGATCAATAAATTTGAATTGACTTGAATTGAATTGAATTGAATCCACACGAAAATAAACACCTTGTCTTATTTTCTTATCCTTTGAAGGAACAAAAAAAAAAAGAATACAATAATGCCTACCTCACTCCTAGTGTTGTCACTGAGTTGAACATTCCATGCACAGGGTAGCGTGTAGACCAGGAATGGGTGCTGCTTAATAACTGCGTTGATAATGTCCTGAAAATATAAAAAAATAAAGATGTACAGTCATGTAAATGTACTTCAAAGAGGGGTATTTATGACGACCAATAGAGGGAGACAAAATAGATGTCTTCATAGATATGTGGTATTCTTCACAGATTCCATTTCATACAAATTTCTATTATAAGAAATGCTGCTCAAGGGAAACAGAAAAGGAGGTTTTTATATTAAACAGGTTAAATAAATAAAGTAGGTGTGACTGTATTACATTGCTAAGATACACATGTACTATACTAGGACCATAACCCCCAGACAATCAGAACCCCTGCCTCTCCAAAACAGAAAAGATGTAAATTTGTATTTCAACACACTAAACAACAATATTTTTTATTGATATGTTTTCATAAGTTTTTCTAGCATTTTTAAAGAGAAGGTTGAGTTCTGGGAAAGGTGAAACATAATTTGTGAGCTTTCTCGTTCGTGATATATCAGTTTGGAAGAACGCGACAGTAGAAGTGTCCCCTGAAAAGGATTTGCTCCTCAGCTACCCTCATTTTTAAATTATGACGAGAAACAGCTGAAGTGCTCGGGCCGCTCGTAATATGCCACATGCGTGGGCAATCCCATAACCCCATTTCTGTGGGTGCCTTTTCGAGAGATTGGATCACTTTCCTATCATCTTGATGGTCCAAAAACCTCACAGTATACACCAATCCTTTATGTAGACATGATTAACCTTTCCCAGTTGCTTTCAGACAACTTCTGTCACCATGTAATCGCATGACCAAAACTTAGCTTATCTTTAAGAAAGATTGATGCACAACTTATTTCCATCTTTCACTCAGACAAGTAACTGACAGATGTACCTTAAATCCTTTGTAACCCACCCCCCTGAAATCTGAAATCTTCCTACCTGATCTGCTAGTGCTGTTGAGAACTGACTCATTAACCCCCCCCCCCCCCCCTCCCGATGACATCTTCCTACCTGATCTGCTAGTGCTGTTGAGAACTGACTCATTAACCCTCCCCCCCACCCCATGACATCTTCCTACCTGATCTGCTAGTGCTGTTGAGAACTGACTCATTAACTCCTTCTCTGCCGTCAACAGCCACATCTGCATCCACTTAAGATCACGCAGCTTCTGAAGATCAAGCAGGATGACCCCGGTGTTGAACCCTCGACCCTGGAGGAGAAGAAATAAAGAGTGACAGTTTCACCCACTGTATGTCATTCATCCATGGATATCTATGCCAAATTTTTCAGTTTGGCAGCGAGGGAATAGCATTCTGATACTTCACAGATACATTACATGACAAAAAGCAGAGGGAACCTTCAGAATATCGCAAGGAAATATGCAGCATGTATTGTTCACAAATAGTAGCTGGGCAAGCAAAGCCCTGGGATTTCTCACTTTCAGCTTTGTGACGTCGACTATTCCTCATATTATGCATTGTTGATTTTGGCCTGATTTAGTGTTGCATATTTGAAGGAGCCTTCAAGACAGGCCCCATGAGGAAAACTTATGATTACAATCACTCTACATTACAATGTAGTTTGTGAGATCTTGCCTGCCGATACAAGCCAGGTCATAGTGTTTCTTCCATAGGGTCCCCAGGTACAAGTCACTCAGGGTCAGGACAGGAATTATTTAAAGGCTAAATTGGTCACATTTTCTTCTTCGAATTGGCTACAATTATATTTTTCTTTTAGTGCTACATGCTCTAATAATGTGTAATGTCTTTCAAAAACAATACACATGGTTAGAATTTTTGTCAGAAAGTTGAAAAAATTGCCAATTTGATCAAAAAACGATGATTTTTAACCTCTTAATTCGTTGCTAATTTAAGGATTTTAAAGCTTATTCTCGGGTTTTTTAATTCCTGGCATCAAAAGCAATATGGTCATGCAACAAAAATGGACACAGTGTGTGCAGAAATGCTTGCTCTTTCTACTCATGCATCTGGTATATTTTATAGAGCTCTGAATCAAAAGTTATTGAGCCAAACCACAAAATGTGGTCAATTGTCTCGAAAGGGTTTTAACTAGGTCTAGGGCTTGCTCGCAATTCATTCTTTTGACCACACTAAAGAGCTAAAGGGACACAGAGATTGGGTACAAGAACTAGGGCTAAGGCTTGTAATGGTTTGTGAGATAAAGCTCACCATCACAAGCCAAGGTCTTTGTTTCTTCAAGAGGGCGTTTAGCGGAACAATGTGGGCGAGGGCTTTAAAGTAGCATTAAACTGATAGAACTTGAACAATGCCATCTTGCAGAGATTATAATTTGCAAAATCCTTGCATTTTATTCTGAATTTTGACAAACAGCATGTTTGGATAATAGGCACATGTTATATTTCAAACTATTATTTTTGACTTGCAATGTGGAAAATTGCCTGCAGGTACGTTCTAAGCTTCTACAAACTAGAATGGGGCATGATGGGAAAATGAGAGGCACAGACACTTTTCAAATCCTGTTAAAAGATGGCACTATTCATGAGATTCAGTTTACTGTCCCTTTAAGCCTCTTTCAGAGTTTACCTTGATTCTCTACGAGGGCTTGTAATAGTATGCGATGAAGCGTACTTATGCCGGCTAGGGCTTGTGTTTCTTTACGAATGTACCTACAATGTAGATTATCTACTAGGGCTAGGGCTAGGGCTAGGGCTAGGGCTAAAGTCTTGCTTACCAATGCAGGCCAGGGCTTGTGTTTCTTCCACAGCGTTCCTAGATACCAGTCACTCTGGTTCTCTACCAGGGCTAGGGCTTGCTTGCTAGTCATCCTCTGGAACAGACCCCACAGTTCGGCAATGTCACTGGCAAATGTGATGTCTGTGTCTAAGACTATCGTCTGGAATAAAGGATAGAGCAAGATCGAGAGCATAAATTAAATTACTGCTATATGTACAATTTATATCAGTTTTCCCATGTATATTTCTCTTTTTTTACACATTTCGCAAATTGACTAAGTGAATTGGACATGGAGCTTCCATTGGGATTAAAAAGTTTTTCAGGAACAAAGCAATCGTTGGGGTTGAAACTATTTCGTGGCACATTCACTATCCCTGTTTGAGATAATTTACCCATTGCAATTCTCTTTTTGAAGTCTCCCATGCTTAGTACGATCATCAATTTATTCAATTCTAGCTAACCCCTTGACGAGTGAATTATCTTATTCCCATAATCTCTATACTGGGACTTTGTAGTTCCCTTTATATAAGCGATGGGTTAAAATTGTAATACACAAAGACATTCATTTACAGTATCATCTGTATGTAATCAGAAGTACAGATGCTGATAATAACACACAGAATTCAGTGTACCATTACAGACCAATATGGTTTTGACAAACCAGTTCCCTTGTCATAAAATTGGAGTTGGAATGACAAATAAGTTTAGATCATACTGTTTATACATATGCTAGTGTGGAGTCCACAACTGCATTCTATAATGTTAGCTCTAATAGAAGTAAAGTATATTTGGTAAACACAGATATTATTACAATAATTATGCTCGTGTAGTCCCAATGGTGTACTGTAATGTGAGCTCTACAAGCACAGGAATATTATGCTAATAAACACAGATGTTACCATTACAATAATTATGCTACAGTCAAACCTGCTTTAGCGACCACCTGTATAGAAAGACCACCTGTCTATAAAGACCACAATTTTTGTTTCCCTTGAAAAGTGTTTCTCATTGAAATGTGTATTAAAGGAACCTGTACATAAAGACCACCTGCTCATAAAGACCGCTTTTCTTGTCTCCCTTGAGTGGTCTTTACAGACAGGTTTCAGTGTATTATGTTCTCCACAGTGGTATTCAGTACAGCTACAAGTACATGCATATTGATTCATCTTAGATGCACACGACATACCTTCTCCATATTTGCTGGTAGTATTTCAATAAGGAGTAACTTCATTAATCCGTAGAGCCCCGAGTAGTGCTTGTTGGGAATCCATTCGACATGACTCTGTTAGAAAACAAAAATCAAACCACTGGGCATTCAGGCACCTTCCTACAAATTGAACATTATTATCGTCATTTTATTCATTATTGATTGATTGTATGTGATTTACAGCCAATTGAGATTTTGATACACCTTTCAAAAAATTATTCTTAAAGACTCTGAATTTAGCGGACAATGATAATGATGATTTCCAGCTGTGTTTGGCCAAGATACATCTTTGATTAGTTTACATAAAAGAGTCCTTGCTTCCTTAACCCCTTCCATGCCACCAGACTTTTGAGCAATTGTCAAAAATGAACTTACAATAGTTAAATATTAACTTTTATTGAGTTTTTTTCTGGAGCAAACTGGACAGAGATATAATGCATAGGAACAAACTTTATATTGCAGGCACAGGTTTCTGTATGAGGAAGAATTTTCAGGCCATTCTGAGCCTAAACGAAATGTTCAACACTCCAACATTTGGGCGGGATTTGCCGCCCATGGTATGGTAGGGGTTAAAAATGTATTCTTCTGATATAAATGTCGGTGGAAGAACAAATTAAAAGCCTTACCTTATAATTTTCTGCAAGGTAGAAACTCACTTTGACTGTAGAGTTAAAAGGGAGGAAATGGAAAAATAATTTTAATGAATATTTAGGAAGTATGTGGAGAGCAACAGATTGGTTTTTGTAATTCCCGGTAGGCAAAGAACACACAGCATATATCTAAACTACAATTCCATTTGAATATATAGTGTGGTCACCACACTATACAGTTAACCTTGCATAACTCGAAGACGCTCAAGCTGAACTTTCCCCAAGTCAAATAATTTTTTTTTTAACCAAACTATGCAAAACATGTGGTCTTTACATTTCCTATTTGAAATTTGCATGAGTCAACTATTTTTTTAATTTTGATTTTTTGATTTTTTAAAATTTTTGTTAAATGTATTATTTATTTTTTAATTGTTACTTTTATTATTTATTTATTTTTTATTTATATTATTTTTGTTATTTTTTATTTATTTTTTTTTTTTTGGGGGGGGGGTCCCAACAGATTAGACTGATGCAAAGTTAACTGTATTTACCACACTATGATGGCATGGAAATTTCTGGAAAAAAGTAAAAATAAATACCAATCAGCAAAAAAAGTCACAGAAAAGGGGGCGTGGCCTACCTCCGGGCACATCCCACGTCTTGAAGAGGGTCGAGAGGATCTGTTGGCCCATCTCGTCGGAGATGAAGTGAAAGTGAAGAGGGTTCTTCCGGTAGAAGAGGATGGACTTGATGAGGATGATGACATCACGACTAGCGTTGTGACCGGCACAAACAATCGACACATGAATCCTCTGTCAAGGTAAGTTAAAGGAAAAGGAATGATTCATATCTGGGCACCATTTCATAAAACTTGTTACTGCTACTTTTCTATGACAAATTTGCTCTAAGCCAATCAGATGCAAGGATTTCAGTAGCTTATAACAATAATTGTAACTTGTTATTGATAACAAGTTTCATGAAAGATAAGATAAGATAAGAGATAAGATAAGATTTTATTCACTCTATCGACCCCCTCTCGGGGTATGAGAGCACAACATATTTACAATAATATAAATGGTATATTGAATACTTGTACATGGGTATATAGTTTACATATGAAACAACATTTCTCAACGAAACATAATAAAACAACAAAAACAACAATAAATATATATATATATATATATATATATACAGTGTAAATACAACTAAAGTACTAGACGTATAGGGTTTTTAACTATTCTACCACTACGTGTAACTACCTGACTTTGATTGTCACGTACAACATCAACAACTCCATCCTCTTTTGATTTACATGTAAATTGCTGCATAATAATTTTAACAAGATGGCAAGCATTTTTTGTAAGAATAATTTCCGCCATTACTGTTGTATTTGGCCTATGTATATTAAAATCAGACAAGTACAGTTTTCTTTCATTAATAAAAAATGGGCAAACAAGCAAATAATGATATTCATCACCAATATCTAATGATGTACAGAGTGTGCATAGACTTTCATTTAACAAATCAGAGTTGAAACGACTGTTATTAACTGGTAATTTATGTGTTCGACATCTAAACTTACATAATAGTGTTGCATCTGCGCTATTCAAGAGACGCAAATATTTTTCAAACTCTAGCTCAAGTTTAAAAATCCTATAATTAAGGCACACCCGATTCGACCAGGTTGCTGCTCGCCATTCCTGTTTAAACATATCAGCTAGTCTCAAACGTAATGCACCTAAAATCCTATCGGTATTAAATCCATTGCCCTGAGAAAGCCACACATTAGTGAATCCTGCATTATTCAATATGTTTTCAATACATGTAAGCCAGGGTGATACAAAATCTATCTCCTCATTTTCATGTAATCTTTTTATTAGTCTGTATAATAAAAAAGTATATTTTGACTGTTCTCCCTTGACTATTCTTAACCAAAAACCAATCATTCTACATTTAACATAATTAATTATTACACAACGACCAGTTTCACCATATACCATAGTATCGGGTGTACACTTATTTACTTGTAAGATCGTTCTTAAAAATTTCCTATGAAAAACTTCTATTTGATTTAAATTCTCAAAGCCCCAGACTTCACTACCATATAACAAAATAGGTAGCACCATACGATCAAACAATTCACATTGAGTATCGAGAGATAACTGCAATCGTTTAGCTTTTACCAACATACTGAACAAAGCTTTCCTAGCTTGAGTTACCTGTTTGGCTATTGCCTTCTTAAAACTGCCATTATAATTAAATTTAACTCCTAAATAATTAAAGTCGTCGACTACTTCAAGATCATCACCATTAAACATAAATCTAGGTACTGCAAGAAATGGTATCTTCAAGTAAATACGAGTAAGACGAAAATTGTTATTTTTTCAAGAGGAAAGGTGAGGAAAGGGTACTCCTCCACAGCGATTAATGCTTTCTGAAGCTCATTCGGATTTTCAGCAAAAATAAGAGTATCATCAGCATATAACAAACAATAAAGCTTGAAAAAAAGTTGAATATCTTCATCTGACAAACTATCACTGTAAACATCATCCATCAAAGAAATGCCCCTATAAAATTTACTGATATGACTTTCAAAATCATTCAGAAACATAGCAAACAAGAGCCGAGACAGGTTTTCACCTTGTCTAACACCTACATTACACATAAAATATTCTGATAACTGACCATTTAAGTTAACACATGATTTGGCATGTTTATAGATATTATTTATAACTACAAAAACTTTGCCCTTAACTCCGGAAGCCAAAATTTTCAACCATAAAGATGATCTGTCAATCAAATCAAAGGCCTTTTTATAATCAATAAATGCACAATACATCCTTTTTTTCCTTTGCAAAAAGATATCAATAATACATTTCAGTACAAAACTATGATCAGTTGTTGAATAGCCTGACCTGAATCCAGCCTGTTCTTCGCCTAAAATCTTATTACAATCCAAAAAATTTGATATTCTATAGTTTAAAATTGAAGTAAACAGCTTCCCTAAACAGCTAAGAAGTGTAATACCCCTATAATTATCTGGGTTTGTGTCCTCGCCTTTATTTTTAAAAATTGGGACTATAATCCCTACACACCAGTCAGTTGGAATAATACCATTATCTAGCACAACATTAAAAAAGGTAACTATTAAATGTAAAATACTAATTGGGCAATTTTTCAAAAATTCATTTCTCATCAAGTCTATACCAGAAGCCTTGCCATTTTTTAAACGCTTGATAACCAGCAATGTCTCATCAATTGTTATTGGAGCATTTAAAATATCAGACTCGTTAAAACTTGCCAACGACGAATGTATTTCAGAATTTTCAACTTCTGGTGTACTACTCCCAACGCTCACTCGAGCCTTAGGCTCAGGTGAGCTAAAAAGCAAATAAAAAAAGAAACTCCGTAACGTACAGCATATATACTAGCAGAGAACGTGAAGGCGACTTCAAACTGTTGGCTAACTTTCACTAATTCGCTCACGGAGGATGTCGCGCTTTACCTGTGCTTTCTCTATGGAAAAATCGTTTTGTCTTTACGAACTGAAGTTTACGATAATATTCTTGCACTCTCTCCGCATTGTCAATTTGACAAGTGTATAATTGAACATGATAAATACAGGCATGAGTACGAGTGTTCCTACTTAATTCGCAATAACTAATATCACACTGTCATCAAATTGGCAATTACTTCTGAATGATCTATATCTGAAGCTGAATGAAGTCGAGTCATATGAGCGACAAAAAGTTTATTTCGTATTGTATTTTTTTTTTGGCATCGAACAAACTTGTTCCATTCAGCTCTCCAAAGACAAAGTAAGATTATTAATTCTTTGAATTTGAATCATTGTCGGGTGTGTCGACAATGAGCATCGCTTCGCACGACACTAGAGTGATATTTTGGCTAGCCATACGGACTAGAAACTTAAGATTTTGGCTCGTCCGCTGTGATTTTTACTAGCCATTGGCTAGCGGGCTATCGTTAATGTCGAGCAGCGAGAGCCCATACATATGCCCGCGATTGCCAGCGGACCGGTCACCGTTGCATGGTGCATGCACTGCATGCAACTGCGTGCAACTCTGTTTTCACCGCCCATCATTTATCGATGCACCGGTATTCGATCGAATCAAAGCCGTCAAATCCTAGATTATGAAATATTCGATATGACTCAGGCTTAGTAATTTTCCTTCATACAGTTTTCACGAGAATGAAATGATGATATAATTGTTGCCAATTTGGACTGGCATACGTACCTCACACTTTGGAATCGGGTCAGCGTTGACACAATTAACAGGTAGAGATCTGTTCATCTCCAGTGGACCCGGATCTCCAGACACATTGTTATTCTCTACCAAGACCTGCTGATAGGTCTCATAGGTTTGCTGCAACTGACTTTGAGATATACTAGGGGAAAACAACAAAAAATATGGATTAACACATTGACTACTGAATCCTCTCATTCCGATAGGCTTAATACAGGGATGACCCGGTTCCGGTAGGCAATAGGTTAATAAACAGAATGTCCTATAGAGGCATTCATACAATTCATTTCACGTACATGTAAACGTCGGTTAACAAGTGAGAAATTTGAAGATATGTAAGTCCTCTCTGTCGGACTCTGTAATGAGGATGAATGCCTTACCAAAGGGCACTAGCGCATCGACTTGGCCTTGAACCCGGGTCCTGCCATTTATGAGACCAAGTGCTCTACCACTGAGCCATCACGCCTCCTCCAACATGAGGTGGTATACCGCTTTTTTTTTAAAAGCCACCACAGCAACATTTCTACTCTAATGGTGTTCTTCCAAACTGACATGAAAGGAATGAGAAACTTCACAAATTATTTTTTCACCTTTCCCAGAACTCAACCTTCTTTTTAAGATCTTTAAGACATGACTGGTGTTAAAGTGCTTTGAAAAAGCCTTAAACACTGAGAAATAAATAAAAATTGAAAAGTACTGTAGTGCACTTCACATGTAAGTACATCTGAAAACACACGGATCAGTGGGAAGGTACATGTATGTACATGTATGTGTGTGTAGGGGCAATTGATAGACAGAGCAATGTATTACCATCAGCGCTTTGCAATCGCATAGAAATGGTGCTATTCCAAAATTGTATTGGATTAGATTGCCATTTTTTTTTTAAATTTGCCTTTCATTTCATTTTACATGTAATATTTTGGAAGCGGGTTTACCACCTCATATGCGAGGCTACAAGTGATCACCAGAAACATTTTAATTCTCTACAAAAAATTCCTGGTACACATACATGTACATGTAGATCTTGCTCGCCCCCTGGAAGTGACTCTGAGATAGAACAAAGAAAAAATATCACTACTTAAAGTAGACCTCTCCTCATATTCTGCATAAGACTCTTCATAGTTCAAGCTCAAGTTGTCATTAGAATCAAATAACTTTGCGGCAAAGGCAACAAGAAGGGTTCCCAGATGGTTCTGGACCACACTGAGGAAACCTGCTGGTATCTGCATAATATATTTTTGTTATTCCAGTTGAATACTGAATTTTCTCATTCCCATAGGCTTAATATAGGGATGATCTTGTCTCAGTAAGCAATGGGTGACCTGGGGAGCGTTTCATCAAGTGTTTTGTCAGAAATTTGCTCTCAGCCAATCAGATGCAAGGATTTCAGTAGCTTTTAACAGTTGTCAATAAAAATCACTGACAAAATTCAACAACAAAATAATTCCTAAGAAAACATTCCAATACTCATGTGTCCTGTATACATGTATATTACAGGACACATGCTTTCACACAGCTCTCCTCACTAAAAAAAAATTCGATATTTTTCATTAACATTCATGAAAAAAGAAATATATGAAGTCCATGTGTGTATTAGCCAATAGGAGAGGTGATTAAAAGGCACATGTACACAGACTTGCCAATATCCATTTTATCCATTACTGTAAACGTGGAATATTTCGCAGTGTGGAAATATTCGCGCATTTCGCGCAGCATGAAATGTGCGCGAAAATAAAAACATGCGAATATTTTGTTTATGTATTCTTTTGCCCATGAGCCTAGCGCATCAGAAAAATTAAAAACATGCGAAATTCACTTTACTCAGCCGAGCGCAAAAAAATCATCATGCAAAAATTTCCACTTTTACAGTTTCGTATAATCTTATAAATGTCCCATTCCCTATTGGATTTTCTTCAATCGTTTAATGTTCTGTTTCTCATACGTTTCTGCTTTCAATAAAACCAATTTATTTCTTGGGTGGACTTGCCGGCTATTTAAGAGAAAGTGTCCAGAAATCAACTTCCATTTTAAAGTGGCATTAAACTGGTAGAATTTGAACAGCGGCGAGCGTCATCTAACGGTTATTTCCAAATTAAGAATATAATTAGAGATTAGTAGCATTATACTTTCAATTTGAACTAACAACTGGCTTGGAAAATAAGGACATTCTTAATATTTCAAACTACAGTCAACCTCGCCTAAGTCGATTATGACGGGACTGAGTGAAATGCGTTGACTTAAGCGATTTTCGACTTGTGCGGAAGTCGAAGAAAATCTGACTTACACGTTTATACATAACACGAGACGCCGCAGTGCAGACTGTGGTCGGCGGCCTGGCGGTTTGATCGATTGGGAGTTCTCATCACATAATGTACCATGATTTATATTGTGCCGACATTGAGAAAATAAGAACATACATGTACTGTACCTTTTATGTACCCAGTATATTATTTCACACTCCTATTCGACACATGCGACGTCGACTTAAGCGATTGCTTTACTTTTGACTTGCAAATTGTAGACCATTGCCTGCAAGTACAATCCAATCTTCTAGGAGAGAGCATGGTGCATGAATGGGAAAATCAGACGCCTAGACATTTCCAAATTCTGTTAAAAGATTGTGCTTTTAAGGAGTTTCAGTCAGTACCGTATATAGACAGAGTCTGGCCAACTCAGGTCCAGTTGGGTAACAATGTGGCGTATGATGTTTGTTAGGTAAGCTTGCAACATGGGAATATACACCGTGTTGTCACCCAACTGGAGCCGAGTTGGCCAGACTCTCTCTCTCTATATACGGCACTGTGTTTGGTTGAAGGCATCTTTAAAAGATCCGTACCTGAGCTGTCTGCGTAGCATTTGGTTCTCGTGTTCCATTTCTTTGACTCTGTCAGCTAAGATGGCCTCTCTGCTGTTGAACCCAAGGAGATTCTTGGTCTCCCTTGTTGCATCTACACAGGCAAAGAGGAAAGAAAATGATTTCAAAAGTCTAATAAACCCCCTAAAACACAAAACAAGGGAAATGCCCAGGGCAGTCTCGCCTGCATTGCGCAATTATCGGGGCAAAATTGTCACTTGGTGAAGGCACCAAGGTTGGGGCACTTAAGTGGTGCTGCCCCTGAGCCCCCTGTGTGGGCCAGATACCCCATTTGTACACTTCCGCTGTTTTCTTGAAATTACTTCAACTCTGTGAATAAAATACCTCGGAAGTTGATAATAGCAGAAAATACTGACAAACAATAGCCACGTTTCTCAATTTGCATCGTCAGAACTTTACCAGAATCATCAAACCAGTGGAACCTTGTAACTTAACATTTTATAAATTATATATAAACTGATCCTGGGGAGTGTTTCATTAAGCGTTTGGTCAGTGATTTTTACCTACAAATTTGGTCTCAGCCAATCAGATGCAAGGATTTCAGTAACTTATAACAGTTGTCGGTAAAAATCACTGACAGAACGCTTGATGAAACGCTCCCCTGGGCACTTTCATCTTGACCTGTAGTCAAATACTGAACATTTAAAGAAGTTGAATTCTGGGGAGCATTTCATCAAGCGTTTTGTCAGTGATATTTTTACTGACAACTGTTATAAGCTACTGAAATCCTTGCATCTGATTGGCTGAGAGCAAATTTGTAGGTAAAAATCGCTGACAAAATGCTTGATGAAATGCTGCCCTGAACTCAACTTTATCTTTAAATGTTCAGTATTTGACTACAGGTCAAGATGAAAGTGCCCAGGGGAGCGTTTCATCAAGCGTTCTGTCAGTGATTTTTACCGACAACTGTTATGAGCTACTGAAATCCTTGCATCTGACTGGCTGAGAGCAAATTTGTAAGTAAAAACCACTGACAAACGCTTAATGAAATGCTCCCCTGGTCATGTGATTACATTGTGAAAGAAACTGTGTCAAAACAATTGGGAAAGGTTGATCATGTCTACATGAGAACTGTCTTTGTGTTGTTTGGAATCATCAATTGATACGATATAGACCCAATCTCGGTGAAAGGTACATGTACTGCACACAGAAATGGGTATGTGGGACTGCACACACAGGTGGCATGGATGTTCGGCCCAGACATTTCAGCCATTTCTGGTCATATTCCAATAGAAGGGCATTTGAAGAGCAACCCTTTTCAGGGGACATTGCTAGGATGATGTTCTTCCAAACCGACATGAAAATGAGAAAGCTCACAAAATCTTTTTTCACCACTCCCAGAACTCAACCTTCTCTTTATTAAAGGGAAGCTTGAGTTCTGGGAAAGGTAAAAATTAATTTGTGAAGCTTTATCATTCTTATATGTTAGTTTGGAAGATTATCATAGTTGATATGTCCCCTGAAAAGGATTGCTCTTCAAATGCCCTCACATTCAAAATATGACAAAAAACAACTGAAATGTTTGGGACGAACAGTTGTGTGTAGTCCCATATACATATTTCTGTGAGCAGTGCATGTCAATCTCAGCAGGATTGAGTCAATTTCTTATAATTTTGGTGATTCCAAAACCTTAAAGCATACACCAATTCTTATGTGCTATATAAATCAACCTTTCCCTATTGCTTTGAGACAGTTTCTTTCACAATTCAATATCATGACCAGAACTCAACTGTCTCTAAGTTTCCTTTAAAGTAGATATTCAAAGAAAATCACAAATATGGCAATTAATGTATCACTAGAAACTGGGAAGCTTACAGATGGCAATCGTATAAGTTTTATGTCAACTGCGTATCTGATGATTATAAAAACAACACAAATAAAAGCTCTTCTCAGCATCTGGAATATCCGAGGATTCGCCAGAAATATAGCGATGTTTTGATGTCGTCACACTCGGGATCGATCTTGCTTAAGCAGACGACGTCCTATAATGAATGAACGTAATTGCAATGCAATTATTTATCAAATTATAAAGAGTTTGGTGTATTTAAACATGACCTTATTTCACACCATTATAAAGGGAAAGTGAAACTGATTCTGATAGCTAAAACTGTTTGATTGTAAATACACAGGAGAAGGGTCAATGATCAATGAAATAAACCCCACTTTCAAATTGAAAAGCCCTCCGAATAATAGCAGGATGGTATTCGTTCCCTCTTGAAACGCCGAACATGCCCCGGTGCAAGCAGCTGAAAATACAATGGCGTCTTATTTTGTTTACAAGTGACTGATTCCTTTATTTTTTTAACGCTGCATTTTTCATCAAAATAATACCATACACGAAGTTAAGAGTGAGGCAACAGACTAACATTAAGACTGACGCAAGTGAAGGAAGAGAAATAAGTGAAGAGGAGATGACAAAATAGGCTCTGAAAAATGTGTAAGATGTTATGGGACATCGTCTGCTTAGACAGGAATGGTCCATGGTGTGTCGTCACATATCTCAGCAGCGTTCGAGGAGCTCTTCAGCTGCTATATCGGGGGCTGTATTTTACCGTTTTATAATTGATAATAATCATTACTTCAAATGTTTCCAAGCGTTGAATTTGGATAACCTTGTTTAATTTATGCCATCTATGCAATAATAAGTATTAAGCCAATATTTAAAATCATTAAAGTTCTACTTTAAACTGTAGTCAAATACTGAACATGAAATTTATTTTCTTTTTTTTTTTAAACAGACTCACCGCCGTGATCAGAGGTGCTGTAGTACAGGAGCACCAGGAACGGGATGGTCAACAGGAGAATGGCCGCGTAGACGACCTTGCGGTGGAGACGAATAACGGCCATCTTCTTTCTCGTCACCTTCATCCCCACCTTGTTCCTTCACACTATCTTGCTCTCCTTAAAGAGACAGATCAGCATTTTGGGGGCTATGACAAAGAACAAAGATCAGAGCCCTGTTACATAAAACTTGTCATCAATGACAAGTTGCAATTACTCAATTACTGTTATAAGCTACTGAAATCCTCGCATCTGATTGACTGGGAGCAAATTTGTCGGTAAAAATCACCGACAAGACATTTGATGAAATGCCCCCCAGATAAAATGAAGGCAGCAAGATACAGTACAACTTTTTGATGTTTTTGTACTGCATGATTCTATTGGCCAGAAAATAATAATCACTTTTTCCAGACAACATACATCTAAACTACATACATGTATGACATATGTATGTACATAATATCCAGAACCAATAAAGGTATACATGTGCATGCAAGATAGTGTAATACGGTAATTCCAAGCTATTTTGTCCCATACACTGTACATTAAGAACCACATCACGGATTCTAGCATGTACCTCAAGATCGTATATGAACTTATGAAGTCCATAGCCCTACTACACGTACAAATGTAGCTTTGATCAGAGGAAATATGATGTGAAACGACAACAATGAGGTCGATTTGTGTTCAGAACGCCACAATATCTTGCAAGGTCAAGGACACTAGTTACCAAATACCGTGGACTTTCCTCATTCAGTAAACCATAAATGAATTAAATCGACAGGATTAATCTACACTGCATGCAAACTTTTTATGCCTTCAGTTTTCCACGCCTCATTCATACATGTACAGTTTAATACATATACTGCACAGTTATCAAAACAAAATATCATAGATGCAGAGGGAAGATCTATACCAGGAAATTATGAGAGAGGAGAAAAGGAAAAGAGGACACAAGAGGATACAAAAACAATAAAAAAAGAGGGAGAGAGTGAGAGAGATATAGTTAAAGGGAAATCCAACCTTAATAGCAAGTTGCTTTGAAAGAAAGAGGAAAAATCAGAGAAGCACATTGGTGAAAGTTTGAACGAAATCGGACAAGCAATAAGAAAGTTATGAATTTTTGAAAGTTGTAATCACTATACATAGGGAATTTCAAATTGGCCAAATAGGTAATGTCACTGTGATGTAGCTGTGGACAACTCCCCTATTCGCTCCAACACACAAAATGACTAAAATGTCACTTTTTAAAAAATGTATTACTCAGCAGGATCTTTTTCTTTCATGAGGACCTATAACAATATGCTATCTCCAATATAATTTGAGTACTGCCCCAAGGGTAAAAGTGCCTCGAAGAAAACCGCAAATTAATGGTATTTTTGTGTACGACAAACGAGAGAGTTGTCCACAAAAATGTCACAATCGACTCCCCAAATTGCCAATTTGAAATTTGCATTGATGTAGTGATCTCTTTTTTCAAACATCCATAACTTTCTTAGTCCTTGTCCGATTTCTTTCAAACTTTCACCATCCTCTTTTTCTTATTTTTCTGCTTTCACACAAATCATCTTATTACCAAGGTTGGATTGCCCTTTAAGAACATGAGGAATATTCGAGGGCCATGAGAAAATGGAAATACCCTGTAGGTTGCAGCGCTATGGACATCAAGATAATCAAAAATACAAAAAAGTAATGAAATAAAGAAAACCATTTATCATAAAATTGAAAATGTTTGTTAATGATGGTGTTTTAAAGTGCATTCCTTCCTGAAAATTCTAGAGCTTTGATAACACTGTATCATATACATGTATACATTGTATGATGATGCATACGTTGGAAACTTTCAAATACCTTTCCTTCCAAATTGTGATCGAGTCATATCTAACTCAAAGAATAAAAATAAGTCACTTTTATAAATTACCTCCAACTTTTTCAGGCCCATCAGTAGAACACGATGCAATACATACAATCCGCGAGTCGTGAGCAACAGTGGGGTCGCATGATCAAATGACTGGACTGGCTGGAAAAAAAACTTGGGTTGGTCTCGTCCACAAGGGACGAAAGCTTCCGATATGAATGGAAATCACGGTCCCAGTGATGTATAATTTGCATCAGTCTTTATCTGTGATAAAAGAAGAAGGATGTGAAGTAAGGAGAGAGGAAGATGAAGAAACAGAGAAAGAAAGAAGGGGAGAAAGCGAGAGAGAGAGAGAGAGAGAGAGAGAGAGGGGGGGGGGGGGGAGATCCATGTTGAAGTTGTTTATCTCACTCTTACTTGTAAAAGGTTACTGCAGATTTAGAACAAAAGTACAAAGATATTTGGGGTAATAATAACAACAACAACAATAAGAAGAATAAGAATAATAATAAGAATAATGAATAATAATATTTGACTGTTGTTTATAAAACACATTTAACAGTTACATGTACAACATAACCAACTAAAGAGCTTATAAATGAATAGTCAGATTATTATTACCCTGGTCACTGGATTTAATTACATGTATATGATCCTGCACTTTACAAACTTGCATAATCTCCACTCCCTGGGGAGCATCCAAGCTAGTCGCCTTTAACGGGTGCGCACATGCTAAACCAATCGCAATGACCCTCGCATCCTACCTGGTACCCATTTAACACCCGTTTGGAGAGGAGCAATACATGTACATGTAGACAAATTGCATTGCTCAAGGACATACGTGCAAGTGATGTGCAGGGGATCGGACCAACGACCTTCTCATTTCCAGTCAAGTGTTTAAACCATTCGACTATGACACCTCTATACATGTAAGAGTACAAGGTTATCTGTGATAACTGCGTACAAGAAAGGTAATATCCAGGTCTATTACATGCAGTAATACCTCTGCAGCTAATAGAGGTCAACTGCCGCTGAAATTCTCACAGCACATTATTGAGCTACATGTATTACTGTACAAAATGAAAAGCAAAAAAATCAAATAAATATTGAAAATACTTGGTACTCGAGATAGCAAGCAAAAAATCACAATCTTACCTTGTACGGCTATTAGGAAGAACAAGGTCTAAATCAAGTCTAAAAGCAAAGATATCCCACTGATTTTTTGTTCTAATTTCAATACAACAATTTCAGTAGAACCCAAAAAATTCAGCCACCAAAAACTCGGCCTGTATCACGCTCATAAAGAAAAAAACAAGACTTTCTCTCTGTTTGCGATAGGAACCAAGTTTTCGATGGCTGTTTTTTTTTTCTTCCAAGTAAACAGTTTCGAGCGCTCATGGTGAACAACCAAGGGATGTCGAGAGATGTGTATTTTTAATCCCCGGTTTCGTCAGGAATGATTGTAGACTGCTATTAATCAAAGAATGCTTTCCAACATTGGTGAGATGAAATAACATAAAATGTTTCTATTTAACTTACATTTAGGCATCAGTATTTGCTCATGAAATGTGAATTTTTGATAGAATTGTGGTGAGTTTTGCACAGTGGTGTTTGAAAGAGTTGAAATTTTTGTGATATAAATTTTTATAACACAAGAGGTTTATATTATGCTGCTCTCCGATGAGTGCTGGTATGCTGGAATGACACCAGCAAATAAAAACCTGGGCAGGGAGCCTGCATGAGGGCGGTATATAAGGTTATGCCCAGATGGTAATGATGACGATGGCCAAGGGTTGATGTACATTTAAGCTAGCACCCTGATATTTTAGAACTCTTTATTCCAGAATTTTGATAAGAAAAATCCCGAAAAAGAATAAAAATGCCATGGCAATATCAATTTTTATTTGCTGTCTTGGAACCGCCGATTACATACATGTAGCTAAAAATGTGATATTTACAGGTATGGATCATACTTTTGTCATTGCTACTGTAGTTCCCCTGCAACTTTGGTATGTATTGTATGTGTGTGATACAGTACATGTATGTGAGATATGCTTTAATGCTATGCATTTAAACAGTAGAGGTGAAGGGCCAATATGGGAGACAGTTTCCTATAAATTTGGAAGAAATTTCTTGCAACTTTTGTGGTAACTTTTGTTGCATCTTCCAGAGATAAATATACCGCGCTAATATTGTTTAAGTTTTAGGAGGATATTATCTCTCTCAGGGCCACTTTTATATTATCTTTAACACACCCATTTTTAGACACTTCACCAATCAAGATGGGTTTTAAAGACCTCAGCCTGACCCAAAACAACATTATATTGACGTAAAGCTTAGTAAACAAAGAATATAATTACCCTGGGTATTCATAAATTTTCGTCTCCGTTTATCCATAAAAAATAAAAAAGATAATTTTTTTTGGTCCGCCCCCTCCCTATTGCGTAACAAGAGAGGAAACTGCAGGGGGTCGCTAGACGTGTGACGACATGTCATGTATACAGCTCCGAGTGCGTCTACACGATATGTCGTCATCAAATTTTCACCCCCCCGCAAAGTAGCGTTCCTCAGAGACGGGGCCCTCGTCAGAAAAACCACCGGGGCTCAACATTCGGGACGCTGTTACTCATTCCACAGGAAACGGAATCTCATGAAGTTGGTTTCAATTTGTTCAGAAAATATATAGCTCCCCGTGGATGAATAAAGTGTATATTTCAAAATTCGGTCAGGCTGAGGTCTTTAAATACGTCATATTAACCAATAGGAGCACCCCTCACGTCAAACAAAAGGATGGGCTTTGCGCGTACGTATCAATTTCGGGCGTATTATTAAATTATGCATTTTATAATGCACCATGCGCTATTGGACTACAATTAATCAACAAAATGGCTCTCCCTCTTCTGCCCGAACCAAATCACATATTGATGTAAAATCATCGAATCCCACCTGTAATTTCTTCACAATGTCTCCTCTATGAGATCTTGAATCACACACAGTCTCCATCTTGCTATTCGAGCATGTACTGTCTGATTCCGAGCTAGAAAAATTGCCAAGATCATGAGATACAACAGCTTTTGTTGTAAGTTTTGTTGTAATTACCACGGAAGATAAGATACAACAAAAGAAATAATTTTCAGAATACCAATTATCTTCAGCACGCATGTAAATTAGGATCATACGCAGAGTGAACAAAGATACAATAGTTACAAAAAAGTTACAATAATTGTCAGAATATTGTACCAATCTTATCTTAACTGTGGAGATACAACAATAGAGATAAAACCGTTTTCAGAATACCGCCCTCGGAAATCAGGGTGAAATTCATATCAGTCCGCTTCAAGTTCAAGAATTGCATTCATTTATTACGTGTGCGTAGCTTCAGCACTGCATGCCGAAGACAACCGGTCAGAATGCGTGCGAGGCCCGCGGCTCATAGCGGTCTTGTCTAACGTACGATGGATCTGAAAATCGCGTGAGGCCGTGAGTGACTGTAGGTCGATGACGTTACAGGACACTTCCGGGTCTACGAGTGCAGCGAAGGCTTTTCAGGGACTCTTCAGCTCTTACTGTGCCACAAATTTGGGGATTCAGAGTTGAAAGTGAAATTTTAAATAATTATTTTCCTCTCGTGTACACTGTATGAATGATCTAGACTGGAAAAAGGCCCGCTGAAACACACAAAAGCTATTGAAGCCTATTCACCCGTAAAAACTATTATGAAGTACAAGCATATAAATCAGATAAGCTTGTAGGATGGGGGATTGGTTTTCCGGACACTTAACAAAAATTAGCCCACCAATTTTGCCGTCAGATTTTACGAAAAATATGCATCAAGTACCGTTATAACTAAAACCAGTGAATATAAATTGCAATTCACATGATTTTCAACGTATCCTGTTAAAGATTTGTGACAATTTGCATGAAAAGTTGATCGATTTACTGTTTAAAAATGACCTGTCCGGATTAACAACCTGTCCGGAATTAGAACGTCTGGGTAAGCTCTACAAGTTGTAGTTGTTGTACATGTACATGTACATGTAAAAGTGCATAAAACTAAGTCTATACTAGTATTGTAAAAGTCTATGTTCATTTTCTCAAGCACAAAAATTAGTTTGGTCGAACTTCTTTGATGATAATTTTTCTTGTGATTGCAAGAGAATTTAACTTGGTATGTTGAGGGATTTTCATGATGACTACCAGATTCTTTTCAAGTCCCAAGCTCCAGAAAGAATTTTGAAAAAGCTGAATTGCCAGCTAGGGGAAACACTACAAATTTGGTATATTTTTAGGCAGAATATGAATGTGCACTTGAACATGGAAGATTCACACAAAATGGATCTTCTGCGGTATAATGAAGATATTCGTCTTAAGAGCAAAACTTATTTTTATTATTCTGGGTGGTATGATAAGGGCATTACTCATGTTCAAGACCTGATTTTAGGGTCACGTTTTAAAGAATTCTTTGAACTGGTATTAGAATATGACATCTCAATTTATGATAAACATATATAATTTTCTTATCAAAGCTGTTCCATGGGATTGGTTAAATTCTGATGATAATGACTTGTTTCATTCTTGTGTTCAGAAATTGCTTAGTACTAGGTGTAGGAAAGTTCCAAAGTATATATGGTATTTTAAAGGAGACTATTGTCCCCGAGAAAAAATTGAGAAATGGAATAGTATTTTGAATATAGAAAAGACTTGTGACGATTGGAATGTGGTACATAAATACAATTTTAGATGCACATTGGAAACACAATTAAGATCATTTTATTTTAAAGTTTTCCACATTGCAATTGCCACCAATGATTTTTTATATAGGGTGAAAAGATCCGAGAGTCAAATTTGCGCTCTGTGTAGTGAAGAATCAGAAACGATTCACCACTTATTGGTTATAAAATGTCGAGTTGTTACTCCCTTGTGGGAGAAATTAGAAAAATTGTCTGAGAAACTGAAAAAGCAGCAGTCCTTTGATTGCTTGGATGTCTCTTAATTACAAGGTCGTTTGTCAAAATGAAAACCATGAAACATGACATTAGTTGATTTTAGGCTATTTTAGGTACTTACAAAACTTTACGATTGACTGTCGTCTTTCTTTTCAATGAGGATGATACAAAAAAGGCATATTTATCTCCAAGAGCCTGTACTAAAAATTTCCGTAGGTCGGTGTTTTGCTTGCAATGCGCATGCGTCAGCAGCTCCACGATAATACAGACAAGAAGGGAGGATTATGAATATTCATTAGACGAGTGGGCTCGAGAGATCGGCGGATCACGGTGGATATATGAATATTCATTATTCCTGTGACGAAAACTATGGCGTCATTGTAATAAATATTCATAGGTGCATGCGCAAGTGCCTATTTTCGTTTCTGCTTCAACAACATGGCGAATGGGACTGATTTCGAAAATTGAGAGTAAAAAGTGACATTCATTGATTCTACACATTTTTTAGGAAAAGCTGATTTGCGGAAGGTCTGTTTAGGTAAGTGGCATCGTATATATGATACTTTAATTTTAAAAAATAACTTATATTGCCATATTTTCAATGGTTATTTGAACATTGGTAAATTGTGAGACCCACCGAATCGTACTGGTTTCACTCAGGACGAAGTGGCAGCGTCCCGGGGCTAGCCTAGGCCTAGCCCACATCAGCAAGCAATGGTCATATTGACCATTAGGATCATATACATGTGTGTATACTGGGTATTGGGGATACAGATGTAATTTTGTTTGAAATGGAGGTTTTTGTGGGCAAACTGATACTTACGTATCACTCTTTAGATTTTACGTTATAAGTTCGTTAAGATACAAAATGTAGAAAGTTATAAAAACTTACATTTACAGCCTTGTTTTTCGTACTTGTTACCCACACCTCCATACGGATGACGACTGCTCTCAATATGTTGCGCACTAGTGAGGCCGCTCTACATGGTTACGCACCATAGATACGTACGCAGAATGTTACACACACAAGCTATTCTACGAAGACCTGGAAGGGCCAAACTGACGACGTAAAAAAATTAAAAATATTACGTACGTACGTAGTAATTATTACGTACGTACGTAATATTTTTTATTTTTTTACGTCGTCAGTTTGGCCCTTTCAGGTCTTCGTAGGAGATCGACGAACCGATCGCGCCGGTACCACTACGAGCGCTGAGGGCTCCCTTCATCATAATCGTGAAAAATACAAAATGGATGCTGACGGGACAGTCTCGATAGGAGTTATCGACAAAAAGTACCCAAAATTTCAGGAAACCCTCTTCAAAGGTCACAAAACAAACTGGTAAGTTTTAATCATCTATTATTCAACATAAGTATTTAGATTTAAGTAAACTGCAATATATGAGTTTCACTTAAATATAGCCAAAAATGCACAGTGATGCAGTTTAGGTATGGGATGTGTGTTGGCTGCATTCCGGCTACACAGTCGGCAATGGCGTGTACCTATGAGTGGCCTAGCCTAGGCCTACCAAAGTACCATTGCCTTGCCAGGCCTACATGATTTACCTACTAACCTAACGTTAGGGATACCTAGGGAAGATACTGAACGCAGGCACTACGCCTCTATATTCAGTTCCAAGTTCTTTTTCCTCTTCAAGATGGCTGGATCATTTCCTGGTGCAGGCGATTCGTAATCGTACTTAATGGGCTCATTTTTCCAGCACCTATCCAAAGCTACTTCAAAACTGTGCACACTTGGACTAATGCCTAATAATGGTGTCGTTGGAAAGATTATTCCATGGTTTACGTATTCGTACATGGAATTGGAATTGGATTTTGCTGGAAATATCAGAAGTTCTTCCTAACGGCCATTCAAGGTAAGACTGGGGTAAATAAATATTCAAAACTGAATGACCAGCGCCATTTAACCCAATTTAAAAAAAAAAGAAGTTTTTTTTTTTTAGAGCTGAATTTAAGGCCCTCTTTCCAACACATTTTGTACCGTGTGGGACCATTCAATATTCATTATTTTCGAAATCCAGTAATTTGTACACCAAACAAACACTCCACAAAACGATCCAGATTACATCCACTTGATATAAGTGCAACTAAAAATACACTCAAAATAAATCATGGCGTATTATACTTACATACTGTTTTCCACGATGTCACTCTAGGATCTAAATGTGAGATTCTAGAGCATTTGTTAACCCTGGCCCTCACCAAGACGCAATTCACCTTTTTCCTTTTAAAAGTAATGTCGCCATCTATAGATGCACTGCATATCATGCATGCACTGAAAAATGACTATCGAGAGCTCAAGATCGATGGTCTGTGCGAGATCTATTTAACTGTTCACATTTTTTTTCTTTCTCTCTTTTTTGAATGATAGCTTGGCTACGGCCGGTAGCAATAAACGCAATAGATAAATCCTCACAACTGGCATCTTCCTGGACCTCTCTTAGGCTTTCGATACCATCAATCACAATATTTTGCTCTATGGAAATAAGTATAAAAGGTATCGGAACACTTTGGTAACAGTTATAAAAAATGCAAAGAGGTTGTATTATTGCAATTCTTTTAATTGTAACAAAAGTGATATGAGAAAGACCTGGGAAACCATTAATGAGTTAATTGGTAGAAAGAGTAAACATTAAAAAAATGGAAATAGAGGAGTTAATCATCAATCAAGATGGAATGGATAGAGTTGTCTGTTCAGAAAGAGAAATCGCTGAAGAACTCGATGACTACTTTGTCTCTGTTGGGTCAAACTTGGCCGAACGAATACCAAATGAGCCTCCTAATTGTTGTTTTAAAGATTATATTTGGGTGTCAGAAATGCAAAATCTTTGGCTTGGAAACCCATAAGAGAAGAAGAAATCATGAATATTGTATGTGCTCGTGATGCTACAAAGTCTCATGGTTATAATTTGCCAGTAAGATTGATCAAGGACGCAGCACCATTTATTGTTTCCCCATTGACTTATATCTTTAATTTGTCATTAGCAATGGGCTAATTCCCAGATGCACTTAAGATTGCAAAAGTGACACCTTTGTATAAGAACGGGGTCAAAAGACGACCCCGGTAATTACAGACCTATTTCAGTTCTGCCAGTACTTGCAAAAGTGTTTGAAAAGTTAGTTAATGTACGTCTAATAGACTTTCTAGAGTCTACTAAAATTTTGTACAGACATTGATCAGTATGGATTTCGTAAGAAATACAGTACAAAATTATCATTAATTAATTTGGTTAATACATTATTACAGTCAACTGATAAGGGTGAAATAACCCTTGGTATATTTATAGATTTCAAAAAAGTATTTGACACTATCAATCATAACATCCTCTCTGCAAAATTAGAGTATTAAGAGGCATTCTTGTTGCAGTGGTTCCAGAGTTACCTCTCAAACCGATCGCAGGTATTGTGTTACAAGGATGAAATATCCAGTAGAAGGATTACATGTGCGGTCCCGCAAGGATCAGTCCTTGGACCCACACTGTTTTTATTATACATTAATGATTTACCAAGCTCAACTGACTATTTTCAGTTTAGACTATTTGCTGACGATTCAAACATTTTCCATACTTTCCCCAAAGGTATTAACAGAAATTGATATGAATGAGGTCAATGGAAAAATGAAGGAGGTACAAAAATGGTGTATATTAAATAAATTGACTATAAATTTGAAGAAAACAAATTATATGATTATCAAAGGACCAAGACAGACCATTGCAATTAAAGGTGTGTTAACAGTCTCTGAAACGCTTATAGAAAGAGTTCATGTAGCATCTTTTGTAGGAATTCAAATTGATGAAACTTTGATGTGGAAAGAACAAATTCAATGTATAAATAAATGCATTAAGCGCAAAATTGGTTTGCTTTTCAAATTAAGACACTATGTTCCAAGGCATATGTTCTCATGCTTTTATATAAATGTTTTATACAATCACACATACTTTATGGAATTGAAGTTTGGGGAAGTAGCTACACTAAGCCACCTGAATTGTATATTTTTGGCACAGAAGATGGCAATGAGAGCTATTACATTTTCCCCACTTAGAACAAGTTTTAGGCCATTATTCACCGACCTGGGAGGGGGAATCCCGATAGTCCGCGGGGCCGATAGACCGCAGGACCTATAGACCGCGGGGCCGATAGACCGCGGGGCCGATCGACCGCGGCGTCTCAATGTACACGCCAGTCACCAGTAATTCCGCACATTCGCTCAAATCACTATACACCTCTTGCAATCGAAAGCACTAACAGCAAAACTTTAAAAAAAAAATATTAAAAATTAGAGAAATGGGAGGTGGATCGTCACCCCCTCCTGGATGCGCTCATTAACTTTTTGATGTTCAGTGGATTATGCAATAAGTGACTTCAAGTCTTTGTTTTTATTTGAAATAAAAGAAACTAACGCTAATAAACAGGACGTGCAATTCGAAACTTTTCATTGAAACTCAAAGTTTTATTAAATAACATCTTTGAAAATCAACTTTTTCATATAAACAGTACTTATTGCAATATGGCACGAAAAAGAGACATGATAACGAAGCTTTTCGACCTGCACTCATCAGGTTATCACGCAGGTATATAACAAATTACTTGAAATCAAATATAATTATACTCGGTGAACCCGGACGCAACCTAGACGCCGTCATTTCAGAACAATCGCAAAGCTTGGACGAACTCCTTTTGTCTCAATTATGTCCCGGGCCAGAAGGTCAGCGCATTTACGCTTTCTGGAAGCTGCTTACATTCAATCGTATGAACCCCTTCTGTGCAGACAAAAGGAGTTCGTCCAAGCTTTGCGATTGTTCTGAAATTACGGCGTCTAGGTTGCGTCCGGGTTCACCGAGTATAATATACAATGTAGTTGATTTCAAGTAATTTGTTATATACCTGCGTGATAACCTGATGAGTGCAGGTCGAAAAGCTTCGTTATCAAGTCTATTTTTCGTGCCATATTGAAATTTTGCAGTACCAAGAAATTATTTGAGTACTTATTGCCTTAATCAAACCCATCTCATAACAAATACACAACTATCACTAATTCATATAAAGAATTCAAACTAAGCAGCGTTAAACTGAATGAATATCAGAAGAGAAACGAGGAAATGGCATAACTGACGATTGAAGACTGATAAATATTATAAATTGAATAAGTTCCAAATATTGATTTGCCTTGGACACAGCTCATTTTGTTTTGAAAATTATTGAAAAGAAAAGATAAGGGATTGCGTTATGCTTTTGTTTTTCTTGATTAAATAACAACGAAAGAAATAATGCTCGATAATGAGGATGAAAACGCATGGTCGGAACATGAATAGAAATCCGACTGTATGTTACAATACGGTACATATAAAAATTAGACAAAAATCAACTTCTCAAAGAAACATAACTGGCAAGAATTGAAACACAAAAACGAATATACGTACAATTATTTACCATTTTGAAAATATAACGAGTATTTGATTTTGAACAAATGTAAGGCATATCACAACTAGAAAATTTAAGAAGCTCCCTAACAAAATACCAAGATCCTATATACAGAGATTTATAGGAGTGAACTTTTCCATTCAACATCCGCAGGTTGATTTGCCGTTTATCAACAAAATATTCTGTATTATCTACTCAACATGCTCAGTACGGTTCTAGGACACCTACCCCCCGGACAACTACCCCCCAGACGACCACCCTCTAGGACAACTACCCCCCAGACAACTACCCCCTGGACAACTACCCTAGTTGTCCTAGAGGGTGGTTGCTCTAGGGGTAGTTGTCCTAGAGGGTGGTAGTCCTAGGGGGTAGTTGTCTGGGGGGTAATTGTCCAGGGGTAGTTGTCCGGGGGGTAGTTGCCCTAGGGGGTAGTTGTCTGGGGGGTAGTTGTCCGGGGGTAGTTGTCTTAGAGGGTGGTTGCCATAGAGGGTAGTTAGCTGGGGGGTAATCATCCTAGAGGGTAATTGTCCCGGGGAGGGCGGGGGGGTAGTCATCCTAGGGGTGGTAGCCCTAGGGGTAGTTTTCCTGGAGGGTGGTTATCCTAGGGGTGGTTATCCGGGGGGCGGTTGTCCAGGGGGTAGGTGTCCGGATACGGCTCAGTACGATCTGATCGTCGTTAAGTTGTATGCTTAGAAAATTGTCAAAACTGTCATACCATTGTTATGTATATGTATTCATGTATTCATGTAACATTATTACTCTTATTACTCTTTATATATATTGATTATACTGTCATTTATGTGATGTGTTGTTGATAATAAACTCAAACTCAAACTCAAATAAACGTCCACACTATATCGTACGTGGGAAGGCCTTAGAGTGGTTCAGGAGTTATCTTTCAAACAGAAAATAATACATTTTTCTAAATGAACATTCATCAGATTTTCGTCATATCACTTGTGGCGTCCCACAAGGAAGTTTATTAGGCCCGTTGTTGTATTTATTAATGATTTCTATAGATCATCCCAAGTTCTTTCCTTTATTTTATTTGCGGATGACACTAATTTATTTTTTCTCAGTGACTACATGTGCTTCTATAGATAGGCTACTGTTAACAACGAATTATCGAGAATATCCCAATCGATCATAGCTAACAAACTATCACTCAATCTCCAAAAAACAAATTATATGTTCAGCAGTATTTCATTAGATTCCTTACCCTCTCATGATGTCATTTTTGATGACACTCCTTTACAATGTGTTCCCCACACCAAGTTTTGGGGTGTTATAGTAGATAGTAAGATCTCATATTGGAAATATCACATTGATAATATATATACAACAATTTCACGCAATATTGGCGGGATCTATAGACTTAAATCACTTCTTCCTCGTTCGTCATTATTAACGATTTACTCTAACTTGCTCCAACCATATTTGACTTACGGCCTTTTGGTTTGGGTAATACTCACCAGACTTTCCTGAACATGGTCTTTTTATTACAAAAGAAGGCAATTCGTATATTATATGTAATTCTCCAATACGATCTCATACTAATCCTTTATTTCTGGATAACAAAATACATTGTATTAAAAATAAGGGATTTGTATTATTTTCAATTAGGTCAATTTATGTATAAATATATTAACAACGTATTACCAGATGCATTTCTTGATATGTTCGTTAAAAATGATTTAATTCACAAATATCCTACAAGGCAATCGGATAAGTTTCATCTACCCCTACTTAGATCATGTTTCGCTCAAAATACATTTATTTTTGAAGGCACTAAATATTGGAATGCACTACCCAATGAACTGAAGACTGCCCATCCCTTAACGTTTTCAAGAAAAGATTAAAAGAGTTCTTGCTTGCTTCACAACACCTAACTATAAAGTGCATTGTCCTCTTTATGTCTTCCATCCCATTAAATTCCGTTCTCACTCCATTTAATCTTTTATTTGCCTCGCCTTAAACCCTTCAATCAGACAGGTCGCGTCGCTAGCTTTATTATGCTTAGAATACTAGTTTATTTGGTCGTGGAATTTGCGCGCTATCTCTATATCCTTCGTCTTCCACTCCCTATACTCTCTTGAGAACTCCTTCGTTTTTGGTGTGGGTTTTTTTTTTGGTTTTTTTTTTGTGTTTTTTTTTCTCGCTTCATGAAAATTCTCAACAAAGATTAATATTTTTTTCCTTGTTTTTCTTACATATGCATTACAATAATGTTCAATTTCGGGGGTCCACAATTTACAAGCTTTTCAAGTGGACTCCTCCATTTCCAATGCCTTGTTCATGTTATTTATTTGTGTTTACTTTGTTAAATGAAAATGTACTTTCAATGCCTTATTCAATGTCATTGATTTTATAGTCACACAAGATTCTTTTGCATTGTACATGGATATTATAATTGTATTATTTACTGAATATTGATTTGTATTGATTTGTATTGTTGTTGGAAATGGAAATAAACTAAACTGAAACTGAAACTGAATTTATCGGGGGGGGGCAAATTGCCCTTTTTAAAAAAAGAAATGAGTTAGTGGTTGGTGCAGGAAGAAGAAGAAGAAGAAGAAGAAGAAGAAGAAGGAGAAGAAGAAGAAGAAAAAGAAGAAGAAGGAGGAGGAGGAGGAGGAGGAGAAAAAGAAGAAGAAGACTGCATGGACATCCCCATGCATAACCAAGTTTTGTATCTTAATAGGCCTACTTTATCTCTATTTATTTGATGTTTTTCTTTACTAAAAGGCAGTCTCTTCAACCTTTGTTTGTGTAAACGAAAATGAGAGAAATGCCAAAGTAATATTGTGTCATATTTGAGATATATTAGTTTCACTGAGTTGTAAAATGTTATTTTTTATTTGACTCAATAAAATAGCCAAGAGGGCTAAAAAGTTTGAAAAAATATATATACCAAACGTGAAAACTATCTTATTGATTGCTCATGAGATGTTCGTTGTATTTTTACATTCACTTGTCTGTTCATTAGGGGGGAGAGGGGTGAACTGGGACGCGGGAGAACTGGGACACCACCTCTGACTCAAAAAATAATTAACCTTTTATAAATTAGCTAGAATCCTACGAAAGGTCTTAACTATCAGTGTTCACAAATACATCCACAGCAGCTATACTGCGATTTTGCTTGGAGGTTTGATTTTTCACGTCTTTTTTTAACCACTTTTTTTCTATTTTTCATCATTCCTTGTGAAATATTTTACAAGTATACCGTTTGGTTATAGTAAATAGCCCGCATACATGAGTCTTATAATATGAACCTATAGTATGCCAACACCGTCGCAATATACGTTAAAATGGACAAAACGCTCATCATTTCATCCAATATTTTTTTAATGGACATGAATCTTTAAGTGAACTTTATAACAAGTGACTCTTAAGCAAGTTTTTTTTAAAGTGATATATTGCCTTTAACATTCCCAGCACATATTTTAGACAAATACCATAAAAAAGTGTGCCTTTAGCATTTTCAAAAGTTTTATCCCATTTCTCCCCGACTGTCCCACTTCACCCATATTAACGTGGAGAAGGTTTACGGTTCACCATGTGGCTAGTCCTGAAAAGGACTATTGAGTAAGAAGAAGAAAGTGGAGAAAAGTTGAGAGGAGAAGAAAAGGAAAGGCGAGATAGAAATTCAAAGAGTGTACAAGACAGTAATCTTTCTTGAAAGTGTGAAGCCCTGGAAAGGACTGTAAACCAGATGAGAAGGCTGTCCCAGTTCACCTCCATGGTGTCCCACTTCACCCTGTTCAAATACCCCATTTTTAATGATTATTTGCATAAAAACTATAGGGATAGTGTCAAATGCCTTGCTTTGTATAGCATATCATTGATATTATTTACCATGTAAAAATGGAGAGGCTATATACAATGAATATTTTAGAAGTTACAAAGCAAAGAGCTCGAGTCACGAGTCTTGTCCCACTTCACCCCGCTCTCCCCTGTTGTTCTGTGTATGTGTATTATCATGCATATTTTCCGCCTTGAACTGTTTCGAGCATTCAGGTGGTTGCCTATATAGGCTTCAATGTTTTTTGCATGATTTTATGTTGTTTTATTCAGTGAAAAAAGTATGACACCTGATACTAATAGGATTTCATCATGAATATTACAACAACCCAAAACACGCAGAATAAAAAGACCCGATATATAATCCGAACTGCACTCGTTAAAACCTTGCCAGCGGCTTTCTTATTTATTTTGAGGTCAATTCCCTTTTTTTTGTTTTTCTTTCTTTTTTCATTTCGCCGTAATTTTCAGGCAGAAAGTGATCGAACATTTTGTATTGCATCTTTAGCTATATATGCGTAAAAGGCTATAGTATATAATAAAAACGTGTGAGAAATCAGTAATGACTGTGGTGCATTAATTTGTACCCCATTGTAAGTGCTAAGAGACATAATTATTCGTTTGAAAAGCATTGTATATTTAAGTGGAAGGGGGATTAGGGGTGCAGCCTGTATGCCGTTTCCCTTGGAGGGGGGGGGGGGGATTATGAAACTTTTCTCGGGCGCATGGAATGGCTCAGCTTACCTTGTATTCCGCAGTCGTGTATCCAGCGCATCCAGCGAGGGGCACGTGCCCCCCCCCCCCCTCCCCGCCCCAAGATATACAAATTAGTTTATAACCTTTTTTTTTACAGATGATCTACCTCCCCGGGGTAGGAGAAAAGGTCCTTTACTTTATGAAAGTTTAAAAACTTAGAGAGAGAGAGAAAGCAGAGACAGACAGAACTGGAGACAGAGACAGGAAAGGGGGAAACAGAGAGACAGAGTGCGATACAGACAGAGATCGACAGAGATGGAGACAGAGGCAGAAACAGAGAGGAGAGAGATTTTAAGAATGTCATGCGATTATTTGTGAATGAATCTGTCTGGAAGTTATTGAGAATTGTCGATTGGGGAGTAGGCCTACATATTTGGTATATATTACTATGAGGTTTTGGAATCACGAAAATGATAAAAAAAAAATTACTTATTCTTCCTGAAAGTCACGTGCCTTCAAATGGATATGGGACTATACACACAATGTGGCATGAAAGTTTGGTCCTATAACTTTTCAGCTATTTCTTGTCATATTTCGAATATGAAGGCATTTGAAGAGAAATCCTTTTCAGGGGACATTGATTTTATTGTATTCTTGCAAGCGCAAACTGGCATAAAAAAGATGAGAAAGCCTCCTTCCACCTTGTTTTTATCAATGGTAAATTTAATTTTTGTACTTATTTGATTATGAGAATGAAATATGTGTTTGAAATCAGAAATCAGAAATCGTTTTCACCTTTGACCTTTACCAGAATTCAACATTCTCCTTAAGCCTGAATAAAGATGAATGATGAATATAAAAATAAAAGTGCAAATAAAACAAATGAAAAGAGAAGACCGTATAGATAGAAATGAAATAGGATCTTGAAATCCGTATCTGTTCTTATCGTTACTATGTTAGTTCGTTTCAATACTAACAAATACATTTATATTGGCACGATATTCACTCTTTTTAAAGGAATGGCGTGTGAAAGATCATTACGTTTATCAACGCCATCATTAATTATTAAACACCATTGAAATTTGAAGGTGCCTTATTTTTGGAACGAAATGTTACAAGATTAATATCACATCAACCAGGTTCTTCAAAAGTGATATCATTATGATGATCTTAATTAGTTTGCGAAGGTGGATAGACGGAATATTTGACCAAACATTTATAATTAAATATGTTCAGTAATGAAGTCATAGAATGAGAGGGAGGGAGAGAGAGGGGGGGGGGGGGGAGAAAATAAATTATAACTTGAAATTAATGTTAAGCTCGAATAATGATGGATCACGAACATAGAAGCGGCAAAAAAATTGGATAGAATGAAGCAGACATCGTAATGAAAAATATATCTTGAAGTCCCGATGTGTCATTTATACCTTGATTATCAGGGAAGCAAAATAAAACAAAAAACAAGACAAAACCCCCCCAAAAAAAAAACCGGTGATGTTATATAAAGCAAAACACCTTTTTTCTAGGAGAGGGGCTATATATACCAGCGGTTGTACGGCCATTCTTGTTACTTTAAAATGAACATTTGACCGCGGTCATTAAAAAAACCCAAAAAACATAATTTATTGTTTTGAGTATAAGGCAGAATAAAATGTTTTGAATTTAAAATTATCACGGAGGTTAGGGACAAAATGTATTTAAATCTTGGTTTGTTTGTTTGCTTTTTTTCTTGGAGGGGGATGTATTAGGCCTAAGGATTAATACAGTCGTTATAAGCTCACAGCCCATTTTGAAAATTACACAAACTGGACAAAGAATTATAATATAATGATATACACACATATTTTATGGCATTGCTTTGTCAAAAAAGTGAAAAATCTAATTAATATTCAGAACAATATTTTGGAAGGATTACTAGTAATCAAAGAAATATCACAAAACATACTCCAAATAACTTTGACATCTTTCAACTTTACAATTTCCAAACTTCAGTCTGATGTGAGTTTTAACTTTTGAGCTATAAACGAATAAAAGTATCAAAATTGTACTTATTTTTCAAATACATGTATTAAAACAATTGCTTCATGTTTTATTAGTATATACATGTGTGTGGGTGTGGGTGTGTGTATATACATCCATGGAAAAAATATTAGACCAAGAATAGTTACTAAAAGTGTTATATTTGTGGTAAGAAGGAAATAAAATAAGGTACAATTGCTGGAATTTGTTATTCATTCCATGAAATACAAAATCATTTTTCATTAGTTTGAATGCATATTATAGTACCTTTATTACAGAAGCTTGGTCTAATAATTTTTTCCAGGGCTGTATATATTCCAGCACGTGGAACTAATTACATCAAACAGTACTGATCTAATATAGGATTTGAAGGTTTGCATGGTGAAGTTGTAATTCAGAAAAAAGGTTTGCGGTACAACCATGTGAGTTGGAATAAGTAATGATCTAACTTATTACAACACTGCTAAAAATCAATAAACTATCTAGTTATGGATACCACAACTTCTGGTTGTCGAATAAAAAACCAAACGAAATGGAAGCTCTGATGGACGACCAAGATGTCCAGTATAACGCAAGATTCTTAGTCAAATGTTCTTCCCTACCCCTTCCCCAAACGTATAGTTTTACAGCTTGGTATTTGCTAGCATTGTGTTAATGTCTTTCCATCCTTTTTTCAAAGCTTAAAAGCTGTTCCACCATTTCTGAATATCAATATAAGGTGATCTTCGGTGACATATTGTATTAGTCAACTAATTGTTGATCCAGTAAGAACAAAATATTCTTTATCAGGCTTAAGTTCTTATGATGGCCCTTTGAGGTGACCACTCCATTTGCTGGAACAACCCATGTCAAAAAAAATCAATACATTTATGTAATGTCAGAAAGGTTTCAAGATAAAATATTGGAGGACATTATTTAGAACAAAAAGAGTTTTTAAAAAAAAATCTACAGCTATGGCATTATCTGAACTAAAAACAACGAAATAATTGACTCCTTTGAAGAAGAAAAAAAATCAATATTCATTTAGAAATTTTGTAGACTTATTGAAAGTCTTCGATACCATCAATCACTCAGTTCTACGAAGAAAAAAAATCTGTATATATGGAATCCGCGGCATAGCACACGATTGGTTCGCCTGTTATCTTAGAAATCGCCTCCAATGCAACAAATTTGACTCGGTCGTCTCAAACATGTCAAACATGAGTAATATCACAAGTGGTGTACCTCGAGGGTAGTTGTTGGTCCATTACTTTTTTATTATTTATATAAACGACATCTTCAAATCGACGGCAACATTAACTTCTGTTCTTTATGCCGACGACACGAATATTTTATATAGTGGATCTAATCTCACTTTACCGTTCAATAATCTTAATCAATAGCTAACCCTCGTATGCGAGTGAGTGGTTTAAGACTAACAAACTATTATGTTAATTTTTAAAAGTGTAACTATATGATCTTTCATAACAATTGACTTAGACAGCATTTCCAACGTACTATACCGAGAGTTGAAAACACCAAATTTCTAGGGGCGCATATCGATAGTATGTCTTGAAAGAAAAAACTATTCATGAAACAGAAAGCAAAGTCTCTAAAAACATTGCCCTTATAAAAAAAATACCATGGTAATACTACGTATTTCATGGTATTACCGCCATAATACCACGAAAACATGGTAAATCCGTGCATCGTATTACCACAGTATTACTACGAAAAACATTGTATATTCATAGTATTTGCATCGTGTACCATGAAAAGCATGGTAGTATTTTCATCTTGACAATGGGTAACGCGGTAAATTCATGGTACTTTCACAATAATACCGTCCCAATTTACCGCGGTATTACCATGGTATTACCATGGTACTTTTGTGTAAGGGCATCATTTCTACACAACGACCTCCGTGTGCGTTACTGTTAAACAGTTCTCTTATCGTACTATATCTAGTATATTACCAAGGCCGTACACAGTTTCTTTTGTTTACTGCATGAGTATCATAGGCTTATATCGTACACTCTTAGAAATGTTAAAAATCATTAGGTTGGTTAAAATATGCACCTACCAACTGTTGGTTTTTTTTTTAATTGTGTCAAACATAATGGGGATTTTTTAACCAACAGTTGGTAGGTTCATATTTTAACCAACCTAAAAACTTTTCTGAGAGTGTATAGACAAAATGCACAATTTTCATTGATGCTCAGTTCTGGTGAAAAACAATGACGAGTTTCTTTATTGTGCTCGAAAATAACATACAATAGGACACAATCATGTAAACAACAAAATAATTTTTTATACAAAAATGAATTATGATAATTATGTCGGATAAACTTACATTTGCTCTGAGGTCGTCATAGCTTGTTCATATTGCAAGTTCTTAATGTTGCATTTACCACCTATTCTTAAATAATAGTCATTGAAACAATAATTTCTTAATCTTTTGGAGACTTGATTTATACCAGAAATGTGCAAGAGTTTTAAAACCGAAATAAATAAACTGCTCTTTAAAGAAGAAGGACTATCGATGAAATTTTATTATGTGGTCTTCTCTTCATGATTCCAGTAAAAATCAAGTGTTTTTTTTTCCGGGGGGGGGGGGGGGGATAAATGATAATTAGTCCTGTAAAATATCAGTTTCAGTTTCAGTTTAGTTTCATTTCTGTATTTTTCAAAAATACAAATGAAACATTACATGAAATCATTCAATGTTTATTTTCACGTCGACAATACAACATAAACAGAAATAGTGATGTAATACAGTGAAATATATATTTCTCTGGATTCCGAATTTGGGAGACACGGCTTTGTCATTTCAATTGTTCCGCGTGTCTCCGAAATGCGGTTCGTGTCTAATGCGGTGGTCTGTATTGTGACGGAATAAACTGCATTGTTACGTGTCTCCCAAACTTGGGATCCAGTAAAATATCAATGTGAAATAATTAATTTTGTTGTAAACAAAATAGCATTAAATACTTTATACACAGCATAAATGTTGAATAGAAACAGTGTACCGGTAGGTAAAAAACAAGATAATTCAATAAAATGCAGCAGACCGCATATTGTCCAATTTCCATTTATATTAGTCAAGAATGATAAAATCACTGCAAGCAACGGCATAGCCAGACTTGTTGAAGGGGGGGGGGGGGGGGGGGGGGGTGACACACAAAATCACACAGTGTCACGTAGTTACACACACACCTACACACATCCACACACGCGCGCTAAGTTCAGTGGATGACCTTTCTTTAAAAGGATGGACAGGAAGGGGGGACATAATGGTCCCCTCATGCACCCCGTGGCCACGCCTGTGACTGTAAATGACCACAGGTTAATCAAAGCGAATCATATATTTCCATTACAAAAATTTACAAATCCTTGATAATACTATAATTAAACAACATTATTATAAAATAATATCATAAATATTATCATAATATATTGTGGTCTATAGTGGATAAGCCCCCGGACTGTGAGCCACAAGGTACGGAGTTCGAATCCCTGGCGCATGCAGCACTAGTGTCTTTGGCAAGATATTAAAGACCTCAGCCTGACCCAAAACAACCATATATTGACGTAAAGCTTAGTAAACAAAGAATATAATTACCCTGGGTATTCATAAATTTTCGTCTCCGTTTATCCATAAAAAATAAAAAAGATAATTTTTTGGGTCCGCCCCCTCCCTATTGCGTAACAAGAGAGGAAACTGCAGGGGGTCGCTAGACGTGTGACGACATGTCATGTATACAGCTCCGAGTGCGTCTACACGATATGTCGTCATCAAATTTTCACCCCCCGCAAAGTAGTGTTCCTCAGAGACGGGGCCCTCGTCAGAAAAACCACCGGGGCTCAACATTCGTGACGCTGTTACTCATTCCACAGGAAACGGAATCTCATGAAGTTAGTTTCAATTTGTTCAGAAAATATATAGCTCCCCGTGGATGAATAAAGTGTATATTTCAAAATTCGGTCAGGCTGAGGTCTTTAATAATCTGCTAGGTTCCTTGACATGCTCAAATGCCGTTACAATAATTTTGGAGCGCCAGGGGTGTTTCATAAAGCTGTTCGTAAAGTTACGCATGACTTTACGGACGACTTGTATAGAGTACCGAAGTGCTGACGTCATGTTCGCTCGTCGTCCAGGATACTGGTTCCAAACAACAGAGCCCACGCATGAGGTTCACTGCGAAGTCATTCGAGCAACGGGCTGGAGCAGGGCAATTTCAGTGTTTGGAGCTGGCGTGATCACCACGCCATTGTTTAGCACAAAATTGTTTAGAACCAGCAACCTTGACAACTTGGCCGGTTTGACGTCACACTTCGGTACTCTATTATGAAGTGCCAGATAGGATGTCCAAAGTTTTTCCTGATGTTCACCTGAGATAGGGGGGTACATTGAGCAGTGTTCTGAATTTAGGGGGTCTCCAAGGCAGGAAAAGCCCGCGCAAAGCCCGCGATAGGGGGGTTCAGAAATTTTGGCAGCCCTGAGATAGGGGGTGCTTTCAAAGGGAGGGAACAAGCATACGCGTACCCTAAATAATACTGAGTGGGGGGGGGGGGGGGCGGGGTTTTAACAAAGTGTGACTGTATTTTCAATAACCTCAATTTAAAAAATGAAAAAAAAAATGTACTTTGCATTAAAAAGAATTGTAATCTACATCTGCACAGTTCAACCTTATTGGATTATTTTGAGTATCCCATTTGGCTTTTCATATTTAAGTCATTCGTAAAGTCATGCGTAACTTTACGAACAGCTTTATGAAACACCCCCAGGAGTGTCAAGTCTGACAGACAATGCGCTATACAGGAACCCACTATCATTAATAAAAGAGGCGGATTCATATAAAGCATAATATTATATACACAGGGAATTCGCAATTAGAAAGCAAACAATATCGAATAAATTCTGCATAACAGAATAGCATTATAGGATAGAAAAGGAGAAAACATGCATTCGTTACTTTAATATATATTTTTCACTTTTAAATCATCATTTGTTTGGACAACAAAATAAAAAAAAGGACATAGTTATGTGTAAGTGTAACACCGAGGTCATGCAGTAATTAATTACATTAAAAGCAAAAACATCATGAATAAAAAACGCCATGAATAAAATTATATACATATTAATATCAAAGAGTGTTCAAGACAGTATGGGACATCAATCAAATTTAGGAATCTACACTCTAAAAACTTAAGTGCTGTATATAGCACTTTTTGAGGGCATGCATAGGGACTGCACTCAGAGTGCTATTGAATGCACTCAGCGTGCTATTTCAGCACTTTCACGGGAGCTGGACTAGCCTTTTGACAAGGCCTCGTGACTTGGCTATTTTCCTCGACATGCTGTGCCTGAGATGAGACTAGCCGGCGACGAAAAGAATCAACACGGCCCGGGTGAACGCGCGATCGAGCGACTTTAGTCGTGAGGCCTTTTGGAACCTGGGTTTCCATCGTCCGATATGAATTATTCACAAGTTGACATTCGTATGCTAACACGCCTACCGAGGATTATCGACCAATCACAACGGTATCTGCGGGGCTTGCTTTCCATGATTGATGTACTAGTAGCTTGAACGGGCCGCGCTAGCTCGAGATGAAGGCGAATTTGCATATCAAATGTATGCTGACGTCATGCGAAGATACGTTTGCTGATTGGCTCCTACCTATAAGGTAGCAAATCCTCGCTAGGAACAAAGGATAGGTTCCAAAAGGCCTTCGGACTCACGTCGCTCGATCGCGCATTCACCGGGCTGGGCGGCTAGTCTTGTTATGCAGCCACTACTAGCTTACTGCCCAAGAAAAATATCCAATTCACGAGGGCCTTGTCAAAAGCTAGAGCTGGACCGGCTCCTTAAACTGCTAAACATTCATTTAAAAAAATCTTGATTCTGGCGAGCCTCGAACCACGGTCCGCTGATCGAGAATTGCTGGCATTACCGGTAGACTAACATACATACTCACATCGTACGATTTAGAGCAGATCATAATTTACGACACCGCATAGTTCATGTTATCTACTTGACTCCCATGACTAAACTGGATTGCAAGAAGCATTCCTTAGTCCATCGGTAACATCAGCGCCTCTCAATCAGCGGAACCTAGGCCTGGTTCGAGGCTCGCCACGGTCACATTTTTTTTTTGCTGGTAAATTAGCACACTACAAGTGCTGTAAACAGCATTTCAGGTGCAGTCACTATGTCATGCCCCTAAAAGTAGCACTTGAGTTTTTACAGTGTAATATATAAAATTCCGGGAATCGTTATAGACTTGCTCAGGTTTCATGAATCAAGGTGGAAAATACTTAGACATGTATAAGTATAAATAGCATTCACAAGATTTAAAACATCACGAAGTTGGGCCCATTTCATCAAAAGAGGGGCAGCAGTTAAACAGTGTAAATTCTGATATTCCTCTTTCATTACAATTTTATCGAGTTCAGGTCAAGTCAATAATAATCTTAATAAAAATAAAACTGCACAATATGAAAATAGAAATATTGAACAATATACATGAAAACTGAAAGAAGTCCAATATATCTAAAGTACATTAGATGAACTGTAATAAAGTCAATTTATGGTTTAACCGTGCAGTGTCTTGCTTCATTCCACGAAAAGTATGATGAACCATTATAATAATAATAATTCTTTTCTTTGCAAATATGGTATTAATATGATATTAATACCACCTTTGCAAAGAAAACAATTATCACATGCATAATTTCTACATATTAATGGCATATTCCTTTTAATCTGATTAACGGATCCAATGATCTTCGACTGGGGCGACAGGTCTTCAAAATCCCATTTGAATATTTTAAATGAGGCGAATGAATAAGGGCTTAGTCTGAAGGCAGACGCACAGTTTTACCTGGCGCACACGATGAGTTAGTGGCCATGAAAGGACATCATATTTCTGGGCCCCGTTTCTTAAAACTTGTTATCAATAACAAGTTGCAATAGCTGTTATAAGGTACTGAAATCCATGCATCTGGCTGAGTATAAATTTGTCATAGAAATGTGGCAGTTGTTACTAATAACAAGCTTTATGAAACGGGCCCATGTTAATAAGGTGGTAATGTACGCATGTCACAAAAACAATATTCTCTTTCTTTTCTATCTCATTTTTTAAGACCGCGTCTGAGGCTGGTGCGATCTTTGAATCGCTGGTGAAAAATCGTACAAAAAAGGTGAATAAGTAATTCTGCTAAATTACGAGCGCATGTACTAATCGCCTTCATAAATTTGATTATCATGACCATATAGGTGTACGAGGCAGGGAGGGGGGGGGGGGGGGGGTTAAACCGAGAATTTAAAATCATCAATGCTCAGGCAAACGCAAGGTCATATTTGGGCAAATGTCACCTCACATTCCCGCAATGCTCACTTTATACTTTATTTTTCAGAAAAAAAGCATGGACTTGCTGAAAAGCAGAGTTCTTTGCTGATGCCAAGTTTACCGTGAATATCAATAAATTCAATCTAATTCACGTGTCGAATTATTTGCTCGCTCGAAAGTCAACCCCCTTACGAAATTAGACACGAAGGTAATGATAACCTAATCGGAATGAATCCTTGTATGCTACGGGTACTAAAGGTAAGCACGGCTCACACGAGGCGTCATTTCGACCGCGTCAGTACCTGCGCTAATCGAGCCTGTGAAAACAATTAACCAATACCACGCCAGTTATTAAAAGTATTGTTTTCACTGTTCATTTTGCAATCACTTCTTAAAGAATATCACTCTTTCATGGCGCACAAAAGGACTTAAAATTCACTGACGCGGTCCTAACGTTAGCAAAGTGACCCCTCGTGTGAGCTGGGCTTTACTGAAATAAAGATGCGCTGTCCGTGCTTCGGCTTCGGCTTCGGGTAAAGAGCTGGACGATTGCCTTTCTGAACTTCTTGAGACGGACGGTATAAATGATCGGGTTAAGACAGGAGTTGAAGAAACCCATCATGATGAAAGCATCCTTGAAGGTGGTGATGTAGGCTGATGGCTTTACGATTCGAAAGATGAACAAGATGGCTAAAACGGAGAAAGGCGACCAGCAGATGACGAAAGCGACGATGACAATGAGGAGGAGCCGGATCATGCGGGTCTTGGCAACGATGTGGAACGCTGGTGAGTTCGTATTGCCCATACTGCTGGTCATCGACTTGGTCTGTTTCCACTGGCGGTGGAGGGTGAAGACGATGGCGATGTTGGTGAAGAGCATGACGATGACGGGGATGAAGAGGCGGAGGGCGATGGTGTAGACTGCCAAAATCAATCGGAGCTGTCCAATTACATCCCCGGTTTTGCAGGTGTTGTCATTCGGGTCGAGGTAACTGTGGAAAAGACCGAGACTACTCAGACCCGCTGCCACCCACAGCAGCGCAATGACCACAGACACTTTCCTTGCCGTGACGCGCGTGCGGAAATAGATCGGGTGCACCACTGCGATGTACCGTTCGACAGACAACGCAGTAAGGATCAGCGATGAAGCGTTAATCTGGACCCACATGTAGTAGTCTGATCGGATCACCTTGCAGTAGATCCGCCCCAGGATGGCGTTTGGTAACGTCTTGATATCCGGGACGGGGAACATGAACAGCGACGTCAAGAAATCGGCCACGGCTAGGCCACGGACGATGGTGTCGGTCGAACCGATGT